>CCAG010003750.1:0-25113 GCA_001077435.1 Glossina morsitans morsitans | reverse complement strand
ATGGTTTTCCCACAGTGATCTATCAAAATTTGCTTATATGTTAGCCTATACTATGTTAAGTACGGAAATTTTCAAAGTCCCATAAAAAAATTCTCTAAGCAAAAATTAAGACAACCTGCACATTTTACATAAATAGATGTTTTGTTTATTATATTTTGTAAAAAAAATTTCCAAAAATTTTATTTTACCTAAATTTTGACGTAAATCCCTCCGAGACTTCGTTTTATAGAATTCTGTTAAGGGCTCAACAGAGCTCTGTAAAAAAATTTTGGTTTGTGTCTTTACTAGTCATATTTAAATATAACTTCACCCCCTTCTAGGCCGGTGGATCTACGACACCATTTATCAGCTTCATTAAAAACTGATATGTTAACGATACGCTCCTCCAGTGAAGATGAGTCCATTAGCAATAGCCTGCCTGCGTTCATATGGTGGTAATAAATCCTTAAGATTTCCGAATGCAATGAATTCTTTAATGCAAAAAGTAAGGATAGCGTTTCAACGGTTTTCAAAAGCGTCTACGTGGCAAAGATAAAACGGAGATATACCAACAGAAGCGTATTCTAGCGTTGGCCTAACTACCGACACAAAGATAATCTTTTTACGATGATCCCGAGCCAGCTTTTGCATGCTTTTCAGTCAGCCCTTGAGCTGCTGAACTATTCAAAAACATATTAATGAGAAGGGATTTCATCGCAATCATTTTGGGACTGCTGAAGAGCTACTTAGGTCGCGCTTGATATTCGCCTTGGATAGCGTATCAGCAATTAAAACGACAAACGATTTCCTTTTTTTATCTCGCGTGACGAATATCTTACTTTATACATATGTGGCAGGAATTCGGGTAACAAAAAAAAAAAAAAAATTTTTTTAATACTAAAAACACAACGCTATACATTGAAAAAGAAGCAAAGTTCAACCGAACTGTTGCAAAAAGTGATGAATAAGTCAACCTTTTTAAAATCATTTAAGATTCAAAATAAAAAAGAAAAAGTTTTGCTCAAGCGTATCTATAAATATAATTTTTTTCCCACCATTTCTTTATATTCAAGAATCAAGAGGCAAATGGTGGAGGGACTGATACAAAGCCGACAAAGTAACCTTTCGAGGATTTAAGAATTTCACGGTTATCAACATTTATTATTATATGACTTTGCAGACTTTGTAGACTTTCACTACTTAATATATATATTTCCACCCTCTTTTAGTGTTAAAAGTGTAGTGAGTAAAAAAGAAGTATCATCAACGACAGCATAGTCGCTGTCACCAACCGAAACCATCACCATTATGGCGTCAACATCATCATTGTTTACATTCATAGTTTAGGGAACACATGGGTGACTAATTTGCGTCTTTTTTTTTTCTTCTGTCTTTTTGTTGATTTTCGTTTTCGGTTCTATGTAATAATTCCATTATGGTTGAGATGAATTTTTTTTTTTCCAAAGTTATTTGCATTTAAATACAAATTTTTTTATTTTGCTTAAATGCATTGAAAATAAAAGCATATTTTAACATAAATTGTATTAAAAAAAAACGCATGAAAGCACATAAATAATATAAAGTTATTATGTCAAATATTTTAAAACAGGAAATATATCCGTTTTAAGTTTTCATTACATGCTTATAGCAGCCAAGCAACACGTGACGAATTTGAATTCATTTTTAATTGACTCGAAAATTCGTTTCGTTTCTTTCCGTTTTGACAATAGCTATGGCATAGCCAAGCTTCCGCGGAACGTAAACAATGGTCGAATTGGACCGTTTAACACGCCCACGCGGGAGAGTGTAGGCTATTTTCCCCTATAACACAATAATTTCCATGCAAATCGGACGGGATAAAGAGATTCAAACTTTTCTCTTCAGAACCCGTTGCTTCACCAAGTATCTCCCGAATATTGCTAGAGATTTACTAGAAATAGATCTCGAAAGAAACATTTGCACTACTTTCCTCATTTCACAGGTATTTCCACATAGATTCGCGTGATATAGATGAAAATAGGCGGCATTTCCTCCTTTGGCTGCGGTGGTGCCTGAAATTTCAATATTCTTCCATAGCCGTTTCATGTTAATATACCAAACTTGAAAAGAGTGTTAATTGTTGTTGTAGTTCTCAAAAAACAAATTAACTTTTTTTTTGCTCGTGTGAAATGCCTTGCATCATATAAAAAGTCTTTGCGTGTTTTTCCGCAGGATGGTGTCAATGCCTGTATATCGGGCAACGCTCATCTGATTATCGTAAATGAACATGTGCTTAAAAGATGACATTTTTTTTTTGTTATGAATTTCCATTTTTATGCCCTACACCACTTGTGGTACAAGGAAGGACGTATGTAACACGCAGAAGGGCTTAAAATAGATTCACCCTTTATTATACCGATCGATTCGGGATCATTATTGGAATTGATCTAAACCTGTCTGTCCGTCCTATCCGTCTAGTTTCTATCCATATAAACTTTCGTTCAAGCCACAGGTGGCAATTTTTGAGATATTTTCATGAAATTTGGTACAGTGACATGTTTTGACCCAAGGCGGAACGCTATTGAAAATGATTCGGATCGATCCACTTCTTCGTCCAATCCCTATATATCGGCCTATTCTGAAAGTTCGTTATATGGGAAAAAAATGCAATTTTCATAATTTCTCAGCAAAAGTGGCTAAGTAGTAGTATTTAGACCGGCTGACCAATTTTTTTAATTCCCCGAAAACTGAAGCTCAGATCATTAAAGTATTTTAAGATATAAAAAGTTAACTGGACCAAATTTGGATCGTCTCGGCATATTTTTTGAAACCTACCCTAATAAGGATTTTCACGAAAATTTATCGTTTGTGAAGTAAAAAAGCCCGAGTTTTAATATTGTGTTAGACAATGCGGTGTAGGGTATTTAAT
Organism: Glossina morsitans morsitans; assembly: GCA_001077435.1. Classification (NCBI taxonomy): domain Eukaryota; kingdom Metazoa; phylum Arthropoda; class Insecta; order Diptera; family Glossinidae; genus Glossina; species Glossina morsitans. The sequence continues at coordinate 22,226 of CCAG010003750.1, read as the reverse complement.
GGTCGCTCTTGCCCGACTATAATATTTTTACTCATTTTATTAAAACAACCTTCAATAAAAGACCTTTTCCTCTTATTCCCTATAGTAGCTGAGTGCTACCCACAGATAAATAAATAATAATGGAAATTTCAAGGAGATCGATGGTACCTAGCATTGTCATGGATCGAGGAAAAGTCGCCCTTCGAACACAGCTGCCAAATAAGTGTTGCCTTGCCACCTGATAAATGCCTTATGAAAGCATTAAAGCTATGTATTATTAACATATTCAGAGTTCATATCTCGTAACTGATTCCGAAAAGGAACCATCTCGTAAAAATTAGTCAAGGCGTTGTGAAATTTTGTATACTTTCAAAAAATATTTTCCATGTCTCCACTTTTAGTATTATTCTTTAGATCAATGAAGAGGATTCTAGGATTAAAATAGTAATGATGATGAGCCCTAGCAGCCAACACTGTCGGTCCATTGCACATTTCCTGTTTTTCTTCGCAATTTAATTCAATTGAAAAGGTTATTCTTATTTAACCTTATAGTGGCCATTATAATAGCCAAGGTAAATAACTCTTCTCTGTCGACAAAGTATGGCAATAAGAGTTTTACATATAAAAACTCATGACGACGATGACGATGGTGATGGCGATTAATAACATCTTTGCCAGCGATAGCATTAGCAAAAAAAAAAAAAAAAAAAGAAAAACTTTCGGGGTTAATATCCTGTATGTGAGAATAATGGACAAATTCAAAGAAAACTTATTACAAAAACAAATCTAAAGAACTTTACTAAATCTCCAACAACAATAGCATTGCATGCAAAAAAGAAGGAAGATGCAAACGCTTACAAGTAGGGAAGAAGCATTTCGTATGTAGTCTTTCTAATTGCTTTGTCTAAGAACACCTCCAGGTTACCTAAGCTTTTTGTTAAACGTACAAAAAAAAAAAGAAGAGATTTTATATAATGTGCATATGTGTAGGAATGTTTTTATTTGAAACCAAAGGCCGCTGAGGCTCTTCAATTTATTAAAAGTATTTTCTTTTTTTCTTTAACGTGACAGATGCAGCAGCATATTAGAGTATACGGTTGTATGTCTGTGTGTGTGTGTGTGCGTGTGTGAGTGAAGCCAAATTGCTATGATTTTATTTGAAATTTTGTTAAAAATTTCAAGCTCTACCTTCTGATGCTTTATAATGACTCTCACGTTCTCTATTCACACTACCTACTTACTATTTTTTCTCTGTCTCTCTTCTTGTGAGTCTTCTGTTAGAATTCAAACTCAAAGTAAATAGGATTTGACAGTTGCCAAAGGATACAATTACAAAAATTGACATTAGTGTCTTCGTTTCATTGACATGCGCATTAAACATTTCTTTCTATGAAATTGATTACATATAACAACAACAAAAAAAAAAAAAAAAATTAAATAAAACAAAAAGTTGTTGAAAAATAATTTATGAACTTTCAAAAATTACTATTCATTATGTGAGAGAAAAGAATTAAATAAAAAAAAAAAAAAAAATGTACTTTAAACTTTTAATAGGTTCCGTTGTACAATAGCTCTTACAATGAGTAGAACTGGCATAACTTCTAATTGCTCTTTATTGCTAGAGCATTGACCCACCCATATCAATAATATGTGGGTGTGTGTTTTTGTTTAGGAATACAAATGTATTAATAATTATAACGTGTTTTTCTCTTAAGTGAAAATTCACTTTAGTTTAGGCGCTCGATTAGGAGCCAATCGATGCGCACCTCCAATAATTTCGTCCGTAGAGTGCAGCTAAAAAGGCTATGTTCGCGCGATAACGAATTTTTCACACTTAACCTCAATGCTGCAAAATATTGGTGCATTTTGAAAAGTCGCCCCGGTTTCGAGCTTCTTCTTGTAGCCTGCTCCAAGCTGTCATGTGGTTAATGTTTAGTGCCTCCGCTATTTCCTGACAGCCTGCTCCACCTGTTGCAAAATTTCATCGACTTTTTCAGTGACTACGACGTTCATCTTTGACGCCGAAATTCCCGAAACGAAATCGACCAAATCACTCCTGGGTACTTCGTTCACTCACAGCCTTCTCATCGTACACTTCACAAACTTTTCGATGTGCTCTTGCAGTGTTTTTGCCTTTCTATAGTGAAAAAGCGTCACACAGCGTATTTCTTCAGATATTTCACTCACTCATAACTTTTTACACGAGCAACGAATTCGTAAACTATCTTCACAAGAAATGTAAGCGGAAATGTCACCTTTTAAGCACATCAGGTCAGTATTGCCCGCAACACCGTCAGCAACACCATCCTGCAGAAAAACCCGGAAAGACTTTTTATATGACCTAATATTTCCTTACAAATAAGCGAATTCCGGTCGATGGGCAGAGAAAGTGATCATGACTTCTAACTCTATGCTATGCATAACACTACACAAACGTGATAAGTCGCATAGCAACTGCAAGCATTTTCTTTATAATTTGCTTGACCTAAGAAGCTTGTTCTGCAACAAAGTTGTAACGTGTGACTGTAACTGTTGTCTAATAACATCTTAGGACTAGTCATCGGTCGCAACGACAGACTACAAGTATATATATTAATCTTTTAATCTCTAAGTTCTGTCAATGCCGACAAAGGACACTTTGCCTTTTAAAAAACGAACATATATTCATTCCCTCTTACAATTGCAATCGTCTCTGATATTATAAAAATTATATAATATCTGACGATAACATAAAAAGTAAATACATATTCGACTTAAATAATGCCATTTTTTCAAATTTAACAAATAAATTCGAAAATTAAAACTGCTTCAATCCGCCTGAATGGCCGACTAGGTAAAGAATCTCGACTAATAACTCAATGGTCGTGAGTTCGAATCTCAACCGCGATAGAGTTTTTAATAAAGACCAGAGCCTTAGGGTGCTAGTGCTTTAAGACTTTAGTCTTGGAATTTATTCTATGACTAAATTAATATAATAACAATATCTTCTGTCGCATTGAATTTGTTTCTATACACTCTACTCCACTTTTCGTATAAGGCTATATTAAGTTTGTGTGGATGTATGCACAATCACATTTTACTGTACGAATCGATTCAGAAAATGATTCCGGATCGTTTCAAAATTATGAATCATTCTGAAAAAAGAATAATTTTTTTATAGGGCTTGAACTGTTCACCACAATCATGTTATTAGACTTTTTCTTTGTGGGACTTTGAGGGTTATGTTGCTTAATAACGGCCAGAAAAAATTTAAAAAAAATTAGACTCATCAATGCCGTGTCATCGTGTCGACAAGTATCAATACCAAAACATTCCCATTTTAATAAACTTTCATTGTTTTCGTTTTATACCCACCACTGAAGGATGAAAGTATACTAATTTTTTTTTTTTTTTTCATAATGTATACAATGTAACACCCAAAATGGAGCTTCAGAGACACTGTAAACTATACATATTCTGACTTGGTTAAACTATGTCTGTCCGTCTGTACAGTGTTTGTTGTTAGCACTCTCCTGATCGCAAAAAAGGAAATGTCGACTTCAGAAACATTGATGGAGACATTGCAAATTTTTGCACGCATGGTGGTATTGAAAATGGGCCAAATTAGTCAGAGCAGAAGACCGCAGTGAAGCATAAACTAAACGCAACTTCGTTTTTCTTAGCAGAAATTATAAAAGAAATTTCAAATATTTCACATTTACTTTACGAAACACTGCTTTTTGGTGAAAAAATCGGCTATGCCCACACGAAGTTACAAGTGATTACATTTTATTATCTGCCCAAAAATGGATTAATTCTAAAATGACTATGGTAGACACCGCGATTCATTTTTTCTTAATAATACCAGCGATATGCGTATCAAATGAAAGAGCTTGGAGAATATAACACGAAAAACATGATGGTAAATATGCGAGATCCAATTTTCTGAGAAGTTTCCTAGATCTCGTTTGCAGTTTATTTTTTCGCATATCGCAGCCTATTTTAAGACAATCCATTAAGACAATGTTCCATGTCAACTATTCGATGCATTCTATTTGTAGATTGATTCCAAACGAATGCATGTGAAACATAAATTTTCCAAAAATTTCTTCCCGCCATATTCTTTTTCAAATGAAGGTTCAACGCCATCACGGACGTGCTAAACTTTTCCATTTTTATGAAGGAAAAAAAACTGGTGTCTACTTTAGTCCATTTATCTTCAGAATCGTCGCTTGGGCGTTTGGACAAGGATTTGTAATTGCGAAAAGAAAGAAGCTGTGAACATTTTCGCTGGTATTAACGCCTGCATTTATGTGTGAAGCTAAAAATAAGTTTCTAAACGTCTGGTTAAATTGAATATATATATATATATATATGTATCAAGTTATAATTTGTCAGAGATTCAAAGAAATTGCGCTGAGCAAGAATTTGTAAATTATACGGGACACATCCAGTGTATATTCCGGGCATTACAAAACAAAAAAAACTAACAAATAACAAAATGATTTGCCATATGCTTTGGTGGTTGATGTAGCCAGCCGCACAGTAAAAATTTACTGAATCATCGACAGAAGAGGGCACATCTTGCAGTTTATACACATACACCACTTGAAGGAACTCATAAATTTTGTGCGTTTTTAAAAATAAATAACGCCACTGACGACAACAACAACAACAACATTAGGAACAATGGCAACAACGTTACGTTGCTCTCGCGCATAGTGCTTTCGTAGAAATCACCCCAGTACACACCCTTTTCATTGCAAGGGTGGAGGTAAGCAAAGCATATAAAAATAAAAGCATGCGGCTGCTGTTGCCATTGCATAAAACTGTAACAACAGGAAAAATCAATAAAAGTTAATGCGAAAGAATACCGTAAAAGGTAACTTCAATAGGCATTTAATTAATTTGTCTTATAACAAAGACGATTTTTATATTAAAATGAAATAAAATAATTAAAATGCAAAAACTTGCAAGTTTTATCTATTAAAAGATATCAATAAAAATGCAACATTCTACAACTATATCGTACTTTATAAATAATACAGAATCAGAAAGAGAACGAGAACGAGAGCAAGAGAGAGAGAGAGAGAGAGAGAGTTCAAAAGCAAAGTACAAAAAACTCCGGCTAGCGATTAAATGGCAAAAAAGTTTTTCGCCATAATGAAAAAACAAACAACTTATGTCTGGTGTCTTACCTTTTGTTTAAAAACTTCAAATTTAGAGAATGAATTGAAATTTAAATTAAATTTCCTTTAAATTACATACTTTTTGAAAATTAATTTTTTTATTAACACATAAACCACTTTATAAAGAAAAAAATCGCAACAAACTTGCCACTATCCAACGGGGGTGGCTAGTAAGTGTGTGCAATTTTTTCTTTTTGTTCAATTTTTTTAATTAAATTTTATATATTTCTCTTAAGTTTTTGTTTGATTATTTTCCAATTGTATTAAATAAAAGATTTTAAAAGCACCCACAGAAATAACGACCGGTTTTCTCTTATAATATTTGCACTTTTTTATATGCTTTGCAGAAAAAAAAAAAATGTATATTATACATTAATTTTTATTTAACGCACAAAATAACCTCTTATCCGTCAATACTCACAACCTTCCGCGGCAACAACAAAATTCACGACTGATGAAAAGATTTCGATTTAATTCATATAAAGTGGTGATTCTCTCTCATTTTCAGGCAGGAGTAAAACACTACTTTACAATCAAAGAAATCTTCTCTAAGAGAAAACGAAATTAAAGTGGTCTACACAACAGTTTTGCGCCACGCACAACGCACAACGCAAAATCATTTAAAACACATAGCTTTCAGGTGTTGCTAAAGCCAAATCACATGACAAACGTTTGTTTAGGTAAACGTTAACGAAGTTCAAAGTTAATAACGAGAGAAATTTCTTTGAACAATAGCTTTTTTGAAGTTTCTAATGCCACATGTTTATGTAAATTTAAATACGCACTTTTAATTTTATTTTGGCAGTTTGTGAGCCACGCATAACGCAAGCGTTGTGTTTTCCGCTTAATGATGCCAAATAATCAAAGCAATCTTCTCTCAGAAAAGTCAGAGAAAACTAAATTCAAACTAAATAAAGGAAGACATTGTCTCTCAAACGCTTTATTCATTTATAAGGAGTGAGAGAGTAGTTCACAATGTACGAAATTTTACAACGCTTCGCTTCATATGGGAAAGTGCGATATTTTGCATCTCATAGTACAACTTTTGATTTTGAGGGGAAAACTTATTTGGGATATTTGTGTTTTTGTTTTGATTCTAACGATTTATTGTTGATTTCTTTTTATTTGTGATTAAATGGCAACCAAAACGTCAAACGTTCAAGTTTGATAAACAAACATTATGACTTTACTAGTTTCCGAAAAAAAAAAAACATTAAAGGGATTGGCTGAAATTTCTCACGTTCTCTAGTAATTAAGAGAGACGAAATGTTTATGTAAACAAACAATAATTCAATTTTTTTTGTCTTTGGGTTGTTGAGTTCAGCTACAATCCTTAATACAATTGTTCATTAATGTAATATTTAAAACGTATAATGAGTTTTTCAAAATAAAAGTATCGATCTGGTATCTGTCTATGTATTTTGTGCTCTAAACAGAATTCTTATACTCTACTAAGATAAGCTCAGGTAATTCAATTTTTTTTATTATTGATGTTATTATTATTATTATTATTATTATTATTATTATTATTATATTGTATTTTAAATTATTAATTATCATTATTTATTAATTATTATTATCTTTTTATTTAAGTAATATTATTTGTTTAATTATTAATTATGTAATTATTATTTAATTAATTATTAATTAATATTTAATTTACAGATTAAAAAATCAAATCAAAATCAAATGTTACTGTTAAGACAAAGTTGAAAAAAGGAAGTGAGAGAATTATATTCATCGTTAGTGACGCCACATATATTTTCTTAAATCTACAAATGGCTTTACCAATTTACCTGGCTGCCTAGGCTGTCTGCTTGTTGTCAAAACCTTGTCTAGACGAAAAAATCTGAACTCGAATTTTTGTCTTTAGATAATCGCAACCAATTTCAACAATATTCCAATTCTTTTTTAAATAAAAGATATTCATTTTATTAAATCAAGTCAATGCAATGCAGATTGTTTTATATAGCGATAATTATCGTAGTTAAAAGGCCTTGTTTTGCTGTACACCTGACTGTTCTCTTTTAATGATGTAAAGACTCATGAATGGAAAGCAAATAATTTACCAACGACTTGTTACATAATAGGATAGTGATGGGTGTAAAAAATGCGATCAAAGTTGATCATAACTTTTCTTTTAAAACTTTTTGGTTGACATCTCCTTAGAAAATGAATATTTATTTTATTAAACTGCCACCGCCTAGTTGCTGCAAGAATGATTCGTGTATTACTGCTAACTTTTACGGTGGTTGTCGCCGGAAGTTCATTGATTTAGCCACCGGTAGCACTGATAATGTCAAACACTTCAGTCTGGGTTTAATCGCCGTTGACGTAAGTCTATACTTAAACTAGATTACCGATTGACTAGGAATTATTTATTTTATTTTTTCCTTCTCTGTTTTTGCAGCTCATTGGATTCATTTTCGCCTGCTGCTTAGCTAATAATTTTCGTAATTATAAACGTCGAAATATTTATTAAACAAGTTTTAAGTTTTTAGTCTTGGAATTTATCTCTCTGGCTAAATTAATCATAATAATAGATCCGCCAAATATTTATGACGTATACTAGTAGTATACGTGGAGTGGAATGGCAGAAGACAAAAATGTTCTACCGCGATTAGGGAGAATCATTACTGTGTGCCTGTGTCTTAAAATCGTAAAACTCCACAAGACCAACATGTGCCCAATATTTCAGTTGTCCTTTGATTCACCTATGAATTGCGAAAAAAACAAAAAAAATGTAATATGAGTTGTATCACACATTGCATGTGATAAAAATACAGTGTACAATACAAGCTAGTAACGGATATTAAAAATTCTTTCTTATTTTACTTTGTTATTTTATTATTTTTATTTACTTGTATATGATTTGCGATTATAATGTAACACAAAGAAATTTATCCTCATTTTTTTTTTTAATTAAACAAATTTTATATTTCCAAAAAAAAAAAACTTAATTAATTATACATTAAAAAAAGTGTAAAAATAGCACAAAATTAATCTCTTTCTCGAATATTTGCGACGATACGAGTACTTATATGAGATGAGTATTTATTAAGTTATATTAAGTAAAACTTGGAGATCAAAGTTTTAGGTAATAAAAACTAAAACGATTAAAACGTTTTTTTACTTAAACTACAATAATAATACAATAAATGCAGTTCTCTTATGGTTTCCGTCATTTCTTAAAAAAAAAATAAAAAAAATAAAAAAAAAAAAATGTTAACAAGAGTTAAAAAAAAAAAAAACAAAACGTCCAAAACATAAACACATTTCTGTATCATTTATAAAACAAACGAAAATATGAATTAATAATGAAGTCAGTTTAATAGTTACATTTAACATAAAATTTCCTTTTTGTATATGGAAAGAAAAAATTCCCTCCTACTCTCTTAAATATTCTCAATATTTTCTCAATTTTTTCTGGAATTATCGTGTATGATAATTTCATTTTTCTGCCTTGTTACTTTAGTACTATTCGTATTGGTGGCTAATTTTTTGAGATTTTCTTGAGGTATTGCTATAGCAGATGTCTCTTTATCTTTACGCCCTTTATAAATAGCACCATCATCAGAGTTTAATGAGGATGAGGCAATCGGATTTATTCCTGATTCATTTTGCCCTGCGCTGGCATAACGCGTCAGCACTTGAAATTTAAATAATCTATTTTTTGTTTCTCTACCTTTTTCCTTAAACTTATCTAACGGTTTATATTTGCTTAAGCCATTGTCGTTTAGCGGACACATTTCCATTTCCGCCATTTTTGACGATTTAAACATTTTATGATTAATCATTGAATCTGTGTCCGAGTAAATTGCACCGTTAGAATTGTTAGCAGCCAAGGATATATTATTATTTCTCAAAATTCCCAGATTAACTTGCGAGTCGGTAAAGCTTGTCGAACTGTTCGCGGTTTCCTCTACCAAATGCCTTAATATTAAAGCCTTTTGTATCTCGTGCTGTCTCTGCAATAAAACAGTATTTCGTTCTCCTTCTAAACGGGCCTGGCGTACGGCATTCGATAAGACTCGCTCTTTCCATTCCCAGGCATCTTTTTCACGTTCTAGTTGCAGTATCTGCAACTCCAATTTACGCGATGAGTCCCGTAAATCGATGACTTTATTGAAGTATTTATACAGCATAGTTCGCATCTCTTCTAGCGATAGCTTATTGAGCCTAGCCATTAGCATTTGTTCACCTTTTTCCCTTTGTAAACGGTCGCTTGTATCTATCGATTTATGACCACAAATTAATTCGTTTTTAAATTCAATTGCGGCATCTATGGCTTCGATAGCTTCATCGCACTCCAACAGTTTACGTTCTTCTTTCTGGGTTAGATTCTTGTCCCTTTTAAGCTTACGATCCAAAGAGCATCTTTGATCTAATAAATGATCGCGAGTGCGACGTAAGTTACGTATTTCGTGCCTCAAAGTCTCTCGCTGTTCATCATCTCCGTATTGCTCCAAGTTTTCGGATTTTTCCCTAAGCACATGATCCAAATGCGAAATCCTCGCCTGCATTTCTTTCAAATGTTTTCCTTTTTCTTCTGGCGTTTGATTAGCTCCTTCAAGTTTCAACAAACCCTTGCTATTCTCTTTCTCTTTTAAATTTTTCAACTCATTTTCTAAAGCTTGCTTAAGTTTGCGTTCTTTCTTCACCTTTTTTTGCAGTTCCTCAATCATTTTCTTAGATTCTTGCAATGATTGCTGCAATTTCTTAATTTTTTGACCACTTTCACCAGCTATATGCTTAATGGAGGTGACATCTTTGAGTCTCTGCTCCAGATGTTGCATAATAGCCTTAAGTCTTTCGCATTCTTGCTTCTCCTTACCATTAACCATTGCCTTGGTTAAGGATTTTTTGGTTTTTTCATATTCGGCTTCCAATTTGGCTCGTTTTTTATGGAATTTCTGCTTGGCCGTGCTACGCGTGTCGGAATTCTTCACCAACTCCATAATAATGTTCTGTTTCAACTGCATAGTCTCTTCTACTTCTTTGATTTGCCTTAAACGTGCTTCTATGTCTATGTCTAACTTGCGTACTTTCTTTTGTATATGCTCCAGCGGAGCATTGGAATGGGTTCTTAATGGCACTTCTGTCGAACTATCTAAGAATTCGTCATTTTGTTTTTGCTTAAGGTCTTGTCGCTCGCGCGACGCCACCTGATTTAACATGGCTATTTCAGCACTGGATAAGGTAGTTCCCGGCTGTAAAGATCTACGTCTCCCACCTATGGAAGGCTTCCTTTCTTCTACATCTAAATGCTTAGCCTCTTTTTTAGTTGTTTTAAGACTTTCTTGACTTTCCATCACAGCCCTTGGATGAGTTTCCATGAATTCTTGATAACGTTCTTTTACCAGCCGGTCGGTGCTTATTGATAACTCTTCCATCAAAGTTTCCAGTTTCTCTTCCAAATCAGGCCTTTGTGATTCCGAATCAGACTCATTGTCCGATTCATTGTGTTGACAAGTCTCCGTTTCGCTAATCGCTTCATCTGGTTCTTCCGCTTCTTGGATGGGGCCTAATTGCTTCTGAGAAGAGCGCATTATCTCATTAGAACTCAAACATTCTTCACATTCCTGTTTCAAAAACAGCCATTCTTCAATTTGCTCCTTATCCAACTCAGCCAAGTTATACGAAGTAATCAATCTATAAGAAAAAGACAAAATTTACGCAAAACTCATTTACAACAAATTTTAAATTATCTTACTTGGAAAGCAATCCTTCAGCATTGGCTACCAATTTAAACCATTGGCTTGCGGCAAATTGTAAACCGATTTGTTCCTGGATTTGAGGCTGCAGAGCATTGGTTACTCCACTTGCTATATCAGGCAACAGACCTTCTGGTGTTATAGGCGTATTATCGTCAGAGAATGTATTCATTACGACATAATTACGCACACATTGCACTTTAAAGGCAAACTGAAGATTACACAGGGTTTCATTGACGTCTCTTTCAAATGGAGATACACACAACATAACCAACGTTTGAGCACGACCTCCAAACGAATCTTTCAGTAGCGTCGTTAATGTAGTTTGATTGTAAGGTATATTTCTATTAGCACCTGGATCAGTCAACGCATTAACCACCTGCTCAAGTGATTGTAATCCTAAGTCCTTAGGTAAACTCGAAGGTTGCTCCAAAGAATTTAGCATAAACAAACGTTCGGTCGCAGCGAGATCAGAGAAACTAGCAGTCGACAGACGGTGCTGCATCAAACCCTCCTTCGATACCCATTGTTGCTCCAAGGTCAAAGTAAACAGAGAATGCGCCATTTCTCGACGACTGGCGTTCAACGTATTTAGACCGACTTGTAACCAGTGAAACACATCTGTTAAGCTAATACAATGTACATTGCCAACTCCCAATAGATCACGTATAACTTCTCCGCAAATTTCAACCCAGCCGATATTCACAACATATGTACGTTCTGGATGATTGGCAATATGAGCAAAAATTTCCCTAGCACACCTTTGCACAACACCCTGATCAGCTTCGCTATAGCCGCAATCAAAGCCATGACCGTATAACGTATATGTTTTTCCAACATTCTTCTGGCCATACGTAACCACTGAGGCATCAAATCCTTCCATGAATAAGCTTACCAAAGGAAAAATTGTCTGATGGTAGATCTCATTCTGGGCACAGTGGGGCTGCAGGGCATGGGTAACAGGAAACGAGTGGGGCCCCACTTGAATGAGTCCTGTCACCATACCTATACCATTTTCTAAAAAAACAGGCGTGGTATTGGTAGCCAAAGTTATGGCCTTTACACAACATTTTGTTTCCTTCTCTTCCTCGGGAGCATCGTCGTCTGGTTTGGGCAAAAATGCTGTATCTTCTTGCACCCCTGCATCGACATTTAATATGGTATTGGGTTTCTCCTTAGGCAGAATGGGACAAATGCGCACAGCTACTTGCACAGGTATTTCCATTTTGAAGAGATCTAATTCTAATTTATTGATTAAGCAGGAACCAAAATATTGCCATTTTCAAGAATAGCAAAAACAATTTATTTTTTAAACAGATTTTATCGCAAGCGTTTTCACCAAAGAAAAATTATAAGAATTTTTCAATTTTCTACGGTTTCCAATTAGTTATATTGCTGCTGAAATGAGTACACTGTTATCGCAAGAGATGCAAATCGAGGTAGTAAAAACAGGGAAAGTGATTTCTGTATTACGACAGTTCGTTATATTTATAAAACGATTAAGTTTTTCCTTTTTAATTTTATCGAATTTTGTTGCGCCTGCAATTCGCAAAGAAATTGAAAATCTATTTCTTTTCCTTCGAAACAGTAAAAGGTAGCAATTTATATGCATTATAGATGCATATTTTGTTATGGCAGATTTGTATTTGTCCTTTTAAAGTCGGAGTTGTCTTAATTTAATGCGCAAGCAATCAACTGTGTAAGAAGGAAGTATTTCTTTTTGTACGCCATCGCGTGTACTTACTCGCGTTTCTTCTTAATAATTTACAAGTTTATTGAAAAAGTTATAAATCTCAACCGATATACACATTCATTCCTTACCAATGTCTAAAAGACGCATAGAGGTCGGCGAGACGTACAATAGCAAAATTAAAAAGTGAGTAATAGTATAAAGTACAATGTGGAAGAAAATGTGATTTTTTTTCGCAACTTTGTAGGGATGACTTGGCTTCATCTTCAGGATCCGGAGCAGCGAACAATTCCGTTAACTCTGCCACAGGAGGAATCGCCGTTAATCGCCAGCCGGGTTTTTTGAATCCTTATAATTTGAAGCCGTATTCGCAGCGCTATCATCAATTGCATAAAAAACGTCTCACCTTACCAGTATATGAATATCAAGCTGACTTTATGCGTTTATTAAATCAACATCAATCTATAGTGTTAGTCGGTGAGACCGGTTCCGGTAAAACAACACAAATCCCGCAATGGTGTGTAGAGCATGCTTTGTCAGTAGGCGGTAAAGGTGTAGCGTGTACGCAGCCGCGTCGTGTTGCTGCAATGTCAGTAGCTCAGCGTGTTTCTGAGGAGATGGATGTAAATTTGGGTGAAGAGGTAGGTTATTCCATACGTTTTGAGGATTGTTCTTCGGCAAAAACCGTGCTAAAGTACATGACTGACGGCATGTTGTTGCGCGAAGCGATGTCTGATCCCATGTTAGAACAATATCAAGTTATTCTTTTGGACGAAGCTCACGAACGTACTTTGGCTACGGATATTCTAATGGGCGTTTTAAAAGAGGTTATAAGACAAAGAACGGATTTGAAATTAGTTGTTATGTCGGCTACTTTAGATGCGGGTAAATTTCAACAATATTTTGATAATGCTCCATTAATGAACGTGCCAGGCAGAACACATCCTGTTGAAATTTTCTATACGCCAGAACCGGAAAGAGATTATTTAGAAGCTGCCATACGCACTGTAATACAAATACATATGTGTGAAGATATCGAAGGTGATATACTCATGTTTCTAACCGGTCAGGAAGAAATAGAAGAGGCTTGTAAACGTATAAAGAGGGAAATTGATAATTTAGGGTCAGAAATTGGTGAGCTAAAATGCATACCTTTGTATTCCACGTTACCACCCAATTTGCAACAACGTATATTCGAAGCGCCGCCGCCACGTAATGCTAGTGGAGCTATAGGACGTAAAGTTGTTGTTTCAACGAATATCGCAGAAACTTCTCTCACCATAGATGGTGTAGTTTTCGTCATTGATCCCGGTTTTGCCAAACAAAAGGTATACAATCCCCGCATACGCGTAGAAAGTTTGCTTGTGTCTCCAATCTCTAAAGCTTCAGCACAACAACGCGCTGGGCGTGCTGGACGCACACGTCCCGGTAAATGTTTCCGTCTTTACACCGAGAGGGCTTATAAGAATGAAATGCAAGATAATACCTACCCAGAAATATTGAGATCAAATCTAGGTAAGTATATACAGTTATATGCGTGTTGTTTACCAGTATCATAATGACCTTTTTTTTCTTTTGCTCTCATATTTATTAGGGACGGTGGTCCTACAATTGAAAAAATTAGGTATTGACGATTTAGTGCACTTTGATTTTATGGATCCGCCCGCACCAGAAACGCTAATGCGTGCTCTCGAGCTTCTCAACTATTTAGCTGCTTTAGATGATGATGGCAATCTTACAGATTTAGGTGCAGTCATGTCGGAATTTCCTTTGGATCCTCAATTAGCAAAAATGTTAATAGCTAGTTGCCAGCATAATTGTTCCAACGAAATTTTATCTATCACCGCTATGCTGTCGGGTGAGAACATCTTTTTAAATTATTATTATTATTATTTCGTTTTCAATGAAATATTTTAAGAACTTTAGTCAAATTAGTCAAGTTTTATAGGGTGCAGACAGGGATAATTGAGGTTTTAGATTTACATCAAAACGAAAAAGAGAATCTAAGCTAAGAGAGCTAAGCTCGCCCCTGGGCGAAATATTTATACTCACCACCTAGGACGGATCATGTTCTCTTGCTGCAGAGGTACTAGTAAATGGGGTGGCTAAGGGGTCGATTGGAAACCGATTTACGATCGATCACGACTAGTGGGTTACAATTTCAACAACGGCAAGCATTTTGAAGTTCAAGGAAGAGAAAGTCGTGTTGGGTTGCCTTTCTCTATTCCATATAGTTCAAGGCATCTCCGATGCGTATTTCAACCCATTAGAAACATTTGGCAACTTAATAATATATTCACTGCGGTGGGTAGAAAAATCTTAATAATGTCGTTGTAACTGCAAAACAAAAAAGTATCCAGTGTTAGTCACCAAAAAAGTGTAGCTTTCTGAGTTATTTTGGGACACTACTTCCACATATCAATTTATTCAATTCGGTAGAGACAGATTTTGGACCTTTTAGCTTTAGTTAAAATGCAAAAGAAAAATGTGTGCAGCATGCTCAGTTATACTGCATCTAAAAAAACTTTGTCTTTTGCATTTGCCACGAAAAACTCAGTTTCAAGGGCGTTTACATTAACATAAAATTAGTTTCCATTGTGCGTTTTTTTTTTTGCTTTAAGAATGAAATTTTAGTAAAATCTTTGTTAAAATATATATATTGTTGATAATCGCTCTTGAAACTTTTTGCACAAAAGTTTTCTCTCTTACCGTCGTTTTCCTCCTTTAGTTATTCTTACATGTGTTCTTGTTGTTGTTGTTGTTATTAAACATCTAAAAATATTGGATATAAACTTAAATTCTATTACTTTAACTGTACAAAAACCTATTTGTTACCTATATTGAGAACCATGAATGATCATCATAAACAAAACTTGTGTGAACGGGTGTATGGTCTGGTAAATTTTTTCTATAAAAAAATGGAAAAAACCAAAACCAAAAACCCCCAAACACAAAATGCCTTTTTCTTCTTTATGGCCATGAATTTCAATTAACCAAAATAAATAAATAAATAAAAATCAAAATGAAAAACAAATCAACAAAACAATATATACAAAAATCAAACAAAACAATAAATGAAATTATAATGGTGATGATGAACAAATCCTACAATTAATGGGATCAGTGCCTCAATGTTTTGTGAGACCAAACGAGGCCAAAAAAGCAGCCGACGAAGCAAAAATGCGTTTCGCTCACGTCGATGGAGATCATTTAACTTTACTGAACGTCTATCATGCCTTTAAGCAAAGTGAGTGCACATATAATTCTTATGTAATTAGATAATGTAAAAACAAAATTATCTCCTGCAGGTAGCGAAGATCCTAACTGGTGCTACGAGAATTTCATTAACTTTCGATCCTTAAAATCGGCTGATAACGTACGCGAACAATTAGCTCGAATAATGGATCGTTTCAATCTAAAACGTAGTAGCACAGAATTTACTTCCAAGGACTACTATGTTAACATACGTAAAGCTCTGGTTCAGGGCTTTTTCATGCAAGTCGCCCATTTGGAACGCACCGGTCATTATCTAACAATTAAGGATAACCAAATTGTGCAGTTGCATCCTTCCACCTGTTTGGATCATAAACCCGATTGGGTTATATATAATGAATTCGTTTTGACCACCAAAAATTATATACGTACCGTAACCGATGTTAAACGTAAGATCACTTTTATATATATATTAATTTTTTTGCTTAAACAATAGTTTTCATACCCTTTTAGCGGAGTGGCTACTTACCTTAGCTCCCCAATACTATGATATGAATAATTTCCCACAGTGTGAGGCTAAAAGACAACTGGAGATGTTACAACAACGTTTAGAATCTAAACAATATCAGAAAGGCTTTTAAAAAGTAACTTCTTTTTAATATATTCGCGTTTTTTTTTTTCTTTTTCCACTTACATTCTCTTACCCCCAAAAGAATTTTTTTGTGTGATTAAAATAAGTAATTGTTTTTAACTTTTGCGGAAAGGAAAGGTGTTAAAATGTATGTTAGTTTTCATTTGAAAATATTCCTAAAAATATAAATGAAAATTTTATGAATACAAGATCACTTTATAAGAAATAAACATAATAGTAAAAATAAAAAATATCTTTTCTCGTAAATATTTTCGAATTTTTTGAGAAGTGCAGAACAATTCGTCACAAGTGCTACATAAATATGCACGAACTGAGAAGAAAAATAAACGCTGTTTGCGGATGCAATTTTCATATCATATTGGAATATTCGATTCTTGATTTTGTAGCAAGCAGCACTCTTCGACAACGGTCCGAAAGTAAGATTATAGTAGGCTCGTAATGGTGTCTTTGAATATCTGCAAGCTTTCACAGCAGCGAAATTCGCATCCTAAAGGATGGCTACAATGATACAGGGTCGTGAGGAGCGGCCAATCCTTTCGCTAATTTGGTCTTACATCTCATTAGTTGGAAAAAGAACAAGATGATTAGGCAGAAAGTATCCAAGATCTACCTTCTTTTTTTTCTTTTGGTTTTTAAACGAAGAATGGATAGGGCCTGGAAATTGAGAGGCCTAGACATCGGTGACGTGAAATGTGGAAACTTTTCTTTGTTAAGCGGCAAACATGTACCGGCAGTCTGTATAGTACTTTCGATTTCCGGATAAACTTCCCAGAAGAATGAATTTCAAGCTTAGGCTGTTTTTTCTTTGCGATTAAGAAGGAAAACAGTATTCAAGACCTACCTGTTTCCTTAAATTGCAATCACTTTAGTGTTATTCCTGACTTTCGAATTTTTTAATTTATTTTCAAATATAAAATAAAAGTTATACTTTATTTTAAGAATTCTTCATTTTCTCCGAGAATCTCGTTAATTGCATACAGTATTGGCATTAAAAATTTCAATCCAATAACCATCAGGATCTTTAATAAATGCTAAGCCCTTCATGCTACCATCGTCGGGCTTTTTAACAAAGTCGACGCCTAAATTTTTAAACCTTTTGCAAGCTGCATAAACATCTGGTACCATGATACCAATATGCCCGAAACCCCGAGGATCTGCATTACCGGTGTGATATTTTTGATCGGGATCGCTTTCAGTGCCCCAGTTGCTGGAAAACAATCTTTAATAGAATTACAAAATTAACACTAGAAATAGCAAGCTTGCTCACTGCCTTAATTCAATTGTGGCTTTACGGCTCATAGCCCATTTTGTCCGCTCATTGTAATCATTTGGCACGTCAGAGGGGTTCTCATAACTGAAAAAAACATTACTTTTTATATTGTTTTTTTGTTGTTGTTTAGATTTAATACTAACCCCATAAAGTATAAAGTGAATTTTGCTTCGGGAAAATCTAGTTTCTGCAATAACGTCATACCCAAAACCCCGGTATAGAAAGGCAATGATTTTCGAGGATCTTTAATACGATACATTGTTTGTTGAAAAATAAAGTCCTTTTGAAAATATAAAAGTTTCTCATATTCTTGTGCGTATTCCAATTGCTTATAAGCCCTACCTTCGTAGAGGAATCGGGGGATTTTTCGCATAATTCCATAACTTCAGAATTAGTCAAACCTGTTGTATAGGCATTCATTCCTTCCGCTGTTGTCAACGGGCCGGCATCAGCCTCCTGCTTGATGTATACGGCTTCCGGGCTCGCTTCGCGACGCCGTTTTATCTGCGCAGGCGCGGCGCCCGCAGAAGTGGACGCCCCGTCATTATCCTCCTGGATTCTAACGGCTTTCATTTCTTTCCCCATTTTTTCGGCGAAGTCTTTTCGCGCCATTAAGGTGTCCTCTCTTTCCAACCCCAGGAATTTCTGCTTCTCAATTAGTGTCGACATCACCTCGGCGGCCTGCACATATCCAAGTTCTTGTGCATACCATAGGTATGCGCAAGATTTCGTGTGGTTGGACGATCCTTGCCGATCCAGCCGTTGCAGACGGTATCTGATTTTTCGTAAGGTGTCTTTCACTTTTTCTGCGGACACTTGACGCTGCAGCTCCTCGCTTACTTTATCGGTTAGTTCCTGGTACTGGCCGACAATTAGCCCTCCACGGGGACGCCACAAATTCGGGTACTCCCGAAGACGTCGGCTGAGGACTTCGTGGAACTCCTCATCGCAACGGGTGGACATATTCGTAAAAATTTCCTTTATAATATTATATATAAAATTCAAGCTTCTAGTGGAGTTATATAAAATAAATAAATAAATAAAAAAAATAATTAGACACTAAAACTTATAGACTTTAAGTATTTATTTACAAATAGCTACCATAAAAATAAAACAACGATCAATTTTTTTTAATTTTAATCTATTTACATAAAAATTTTACATTCGTAATTTATAACAATGCAAAAGTATAAAAAAACTTAAATATTAATTTCAAATAAATAATAAAAACAATTACACACTAAATCCCATAAAATAAGTATTGCTAGCTCCGCCTTGTATTTATTTTCTTTATTTATTTATTTTTTTTTTTGGTTGTCATTTATTTATTCAATTTTTAGCACTGTGAACTGTTTTATAAAGGTTGATGAAAGCTTTGAAGGGGACACTTTGCAGCTATCATCAACCTACCAAGGTACCTTTAAAGCAAGCGTATAAATGCAGGTTTCTTACAATAATAAAAATACTACTGCAAAAAATTACTTAATGTACATCTTATGAAAAATCATCGACCACCCAAAACCTTTTCAAAAATGCTGAACTAAGATAGTCGTGATCGTAAACTCCCAACTCATAATTAAACATCCTACATCAATTCCCTTAAGAGCGTTTTATTCATATAACGGCTCTTAAAAATAAGTCTTCACATGGGTCGTGGACGCAGCGGTGATCCGATCCAAACTCTTTTCAATCGCGTTCGTCTTTAGGTCAAAAGACGATGGTCCACCGAATTTCATCGAAATGCCTCAAAATTTGCCGCCCCTAGGTTGGATACAAGAATGTAAGACGCACAGACAGTGTGATGTCAAACGCATAGGTCAGATTTGGAAATGACTTTTAGCTGCCTTCGATTGTTCGTAAACTGAAGGCATAATAAAAAAAAAAATTACGAAGTGCAAATAAATGATCGATACTCTGTTAAAATAGATTTCACTCGAAAATTTTATGTGAAAAACTGACAGAACTGCAGATTACTTATAAACCAAATGAATTAAGTAGTACAAAAACATTACTCCACTCACGCCTTCAAAACACAGTTCAAAAAAGACAATGAAATTCGCTCCTCTAAGTTAGGACTCGTAGCACTAGATCGTGGATATTCTTTTCAGGAGAAATACACTTCAAAATTCTTTTATTAACAATTATATTGTTTAACAATAGCATCATTCATAATTTATTTTGGCAGTACTCTCGACTTACTTACTTACCCTGTCGCATGCATAACTTGAAAGCATTTTTATAATCGAATTATTGCTAATGGTGTACCGTCGATAGCAACTTTGTTTTAAGTAACGGTTGTCGATTGTCCCTAAAATTGCTTTATTCATTTGTAGTCAATACAAAATGAATAAAAGAGAGAATTATGAGTTTATTAGAATCTTTAAAAAGTGGAGCGGCAGTGGAGGTAGATAATTTTAAATATGTACCGATAATAAATTCAATATATTTCTGTGAGAATACTGTGAGAATGCTGCACGTGATTTTGTGAGAAATTTGTTGGAGAAATCGCAAGCGGCCCAGCAGTTATCTAGACATTCTTTCTGACTTTATTACTGATTGTTTATCAGCTATTGGTATTACTTGAATTGAAAGTTTTTTAGTTGTTATAATATAAATATATATATATATATATATATATATAAATGTCTTAATGACGGCTGATCAATTTGAATTGCACAGTGGAGCTCTTGGCCCACTGGTGTTGTGTACATAAGCAGTTGGAGTGTTTAGATGGAATGAATAAAACAAAGCGTGTTGAAGAGCCTTTAGCGAGAATAAGTAAAAATTGTTATTCCTATCATTTATATATGCTCATAGTTTGATCATTTTCTTTTGAGCTTTTGCGAATTACGTAAAAGTTATCGTTGAACATATGCATTATTGGATAAAATTATAGTAAGTATAACGAGTTGCATCCTTATATAGAAGTCGACGAAGCCAGCCATGTTCAATTCGGCTAGAAAATTGAATCTAGATAAGCACTTTTCAAGTCTAATTAGGCAAAGTATTTAGCAAGTTTCTTATAAGTGTTTCCAAACATATCGCTTGTCACTCAATTTATGTCCGATCTTCATAAATGTCATAAGCAGATAAATATTACATTTAATTCTCCGTTGCTTTCGTTTCTTTTATGAACTTAAATACTGACACGAGTATACATGTATACATGAACAGAGTAATTGAAAATATTGACTGGAAAGTGATACGTTAATGGGAAATGGAGAGAGAACATCACTCATAGACACGTTCTTGTCTTCCTCGCATTTGTACAGAGGCAGTTGTCATTGCGTTACAAAAGTAATTGCTTGCGTGAAATACGGTAGGGTAAATGTAATTATAATAATACATTAATATATTAATATATTTATATATTATTTATTTACTTTCTTCTATTTTAGATAAGAAAACGATTAAGTGTAATTCCATAAGGTAAAACAATTACTTAATGTTTAACAAAGAATGGCAATTATTGCAATCAATAACTGATACTACAACATTGCAATTCCAAATAGGAAAAGGCAGCTGAAAGAAGTTAAAGAGAGGAAAGTGTGAATTGAAGCTTTCCTATATATTTCCTCACTATATTCACCTATGAAGATTGGATAGTACGCTAAATTTGTCTTTCGGTTTGTTATATCGAAAGTGGCTATCAGAGATTCCTCCAAGTAATTCTGGTCTACAAAACATTTTGAATTGTTTTAGTCAAATTTGTCTGTTCCTATTGTGGGTGCTTTCATGTCAACAGTTGGTAAAGCACTCTGCTCCAAGCCTGTTCAAATATATCTTAAGGCACGATTGACTAACAGGCACGCTACTATTTAACAGAATACTTTGAAGTTACTTACTGCGCGTCAAATCCAATCGCCTTTAATATAAAATAAATCCCACATTTCAATTCAAACCTTTTTCAGACGCTTCCTCTCATTCCTGGGAAATCAAAATTCTTTATAGACTCATGAGTGGTCACACTTATGATAAAGTATATTTAAAAATGATTCGTGTTACACCATATGATATTTGTGAAGTTTGCAATGCTGCCGAGTCTGCTGAACATCTAATCTTTAGATGTCACAGGTTTGATGATATTAGGGTTTCCTTTAGCTTCTTCAAGTTATATGATGGCCTCCTCGATCTCTTTGTGGCAAAGAATACACGTCATCTCAGGGAACTAACTTGCTTTATTGGAAAAGCGAATTTATTTTATTTTACATTATTTTTTGCGTTCAATCATTTTCTATTGCTATAACAATCCTTTTTTGTTTTCAGCTAAAGCTTGCAACACTGTTTCTGTTTTTTGACTTTTCATGACTTTTAGCAACTCAACAATCGACGATACATACGCGCACACAATCACTCTTAATATATCGGCGTTAGCATTATGGCCGCAGTTTTTTTTCGTTGTGTTTTATTATTATTATTATTATTATTATTATAATATAAATTTAGCCAGAGAATAAATTCTAAGACTAAAATCTTAAAGCACTAGCATCTAAGGCTTTCGGCTTTATTTTTATTAATATTATTGTAATTATTATTATTA
>CCAG010003748.1:0-18036 GCA_001077435.1 Glossina morsitans morsitans | reverse complement strand
GGGAAACTGAAAAATAAAAAGAAAAAGCTTTAGTTATTCACCAGTCATGCTTTATGAGGATTTAGAGGCGTCACAGCATCTTGAGATAGCTGACCTCTTTGGAGAATTCTGTGGAAAGTTTTATTCTGTTGGTGCTACCCCGGCACACGTTGCCCTTATCATATTAAGTCATTAGGCATTTTTGGACCACTTGCGCTATTGGAAATCTTTTCTGCATTGTCTACTCTCAAGTTCAGTTGTCTTCCGGGTCCAATTGGTATTCTAACCTGTGCTCCCAGGAGTTGTGCGGATGCTTGATGCATGTTTCTAACAACTGCCTTAAGGTTGGTTACTATCACCTAGCATGGAAAACTAGTTTTATTAATCCCGTGCATAAAAGTGGTTCTAGAGACAACGTTAATAATTTCAGGAGCGTTTCAAAATTGATAGTCCCACTTAAGTTATTGGAAGCTCTATTGTCTGCGACATTTATTACCGGCTATAATGTCATTGTTATCATCATATCAACACGGTTTCGTTAAAGGCAGATCAACAATTACTAACTTTTTAAAGCTTACATCTGACACTTCTCAGGCCTTTGGTTTGGGTAAACAGATGGATTTGATATGAACGGATTTCTCAAATGCATTTGATAGAGTGAATCATGAAGTTTTAATCTTTAAGCCTTGTCGACTGGGTTTCCCTGCGAATTTGTGTGAATGTTATTTAACTTCACGTTCTCGCGGGAAACCTTTGTTTTATAGGGAGACGTTTAGGAGAGTCATTTGGACCCTATGTTATTTATTTCATACACTAACGACCTTTCTTCGTTTGTTCGCTTTTCTAAAATTCTTATGTTTGTGGATGATGTGAAAGTTTATACTTCTCTTAACTCAGTGCTTGACGCTGATGAGCTGCAATCTGATTTATCATCTTTGAATGACTGGTGTTCTATCAACAATATGTCATGTAATTTAAGCAAATGCAACAATATGCCTTTCTATTGTCTGTCTCCACTGCACTAGGCTAAGTCGAACGTGCGCTTCATTAAGAGATGAGCTCAAGAATATATTTGCAAACGTCTACACACTGCGCTTGTTCGCCCCAGTTTGAAATGTTCTGTCGTAGTTTGGGCACCAATGTCACATTCAATAAATAAATAAATGCTCACTAAAGAAGTGAAACTAACATGAAAATGGAACTTAAGTTTAGAAAGCCTATACTAATTGCATGGTAAATTTAATACGTTTCATAATTAACTTAGGCGAATTTTATTTATTTGTTGAACTGTGAACTTTGTTCACGTACGAAGTGGGATGTTTTTAATAATTCGTTTGAAAAATATTTGCGAAATTTAATAATAAGTGAAGGAATATTTTTATACTAAAAACTTTCCTTAAAGGATTTAACGTTCTCTTGATTCGGATCAAATCGTTTTAAATATGTAGGAAGGTGTTCGCTGAAACTTTGCAATTAAGTCAGCATGAGTAACTCCTCTCTGCTACATTTATTACCTAACAACTACAATAAAAGCTTGAGGAATTATTTCCCAGCATAACGGCGTCGCAGATTACACTCAAGTATTCGCATAGAGATGTTAGATGCTTTTCTTTCAACCATTGCACTCGTAGTACCTTTTTACCGGTTACACCACTAATTACTGTTGGCTGTATTTAGCTTTTAAATGTGTGTTTACGGCGATGAAATAATGTTTGAAAGTTTGCTGCTTACGGCTTTTGTACTGTTGTATATACTATGATTATAATCAGTGGTAAATATAGTTTTACTTGTTTTACTAGGTTAAGTAAATGAAACTACGTTGAAGTGCATGCTTTAAAAGCCATTAAAGGAAAGACAATTTAAATTAGAACAAAATGTCCAAAACTGCGATAAAATGCATTTTTTTTTTCCTATATCTCTTTTATATATATTCTCTGTGCTGAATACACATAAAAATTGGTTTCATTTTATTCACTGCATAGTAAAATTTTATTTATCTGAAACGCCTAAGTGGTCACATGTTGTAAACGATTTTTGGCGTCACTATGAAACAAACTTTTGCGTCTTTGAGCCTCTGTGGATATAAGGCATCATAAGGTTTGACAATTTGTTACAAAAAAAAAAAAGAACAGATGAAAGGAAAAACATATTAAAGAGTAAACTCGACGCTGTAATAGATGCTAATAAAATAGGTCAACGAGATTAGCGTTGGTTATATTAAAGGCCGGCGTTCTTCTTCTTTTTTTTGGAGAGAATAAAAGACCGTAAAAAATATATGAACTAATACGAAGATGAATGATTAAAAGATATAAAATTATAAAAAAAGAATTGGCTAAAGATATATTTAAACAAAGTTAGCGAAGGCACTGAGAGTGTGAAGAAAGCAAAACTTAGCAAAAATATGAATTAATACCGATAAAGAAAATTGAAAATTACGCAAAGACCATTAATACAAAAAGAAAGTGGATGGCAAAATATAGAAGCGCACAAAAACTGTTCTTCGAAGGATACAAAGGTATACAAATGTGCCCTAACTATTAAAAATTTAAAGCCTCTTAATAAATATTGTATAGTTTTGCTAGAATAATATATGACAAAGAAAGAAGAGAAGAAAGTTTGGAAAGTTTTTTTCGAATTAACATTTATTTTCTTCTTAGAGAAATATTGAAAAAATAACTTTGGAAGTTGAAGAGAAAGCAAGCAGAGAAAATTAAATATAATGAGAAAAGTATATTACAAAGTTTGTTTCACATCAAGCCTGAAAGTATTCTATAATTTTGTGAATGAACTTGAACATTAGCAAAGCAAGGTGAGTAAATAAATAAGTCGCAAACATTTCTGTGCTAAAGGTTAACTTAGTTAATTTATTATATTAATGAACTCATCGAATTTAGGTTACATTCACCCCTTTAAACGGGGAATACATATGAAACAGCATAACCTCGTGGATAATATATATTCTAGAAAATTATTTTACATGTGATGTATTTTTAGAAAGTCACCAAAAAATTTTATATTTCCGACAATTGCGAAAAATTCGAACATATATTAGAAAAGGAGAAAAACTCACGTTAATGTTAGCCCCTCTACAAGAGAAGTGAAACCTTTTTATCCCATTTTCGTGTGCTATTTTTGCAACTCAATGAAAATTTGAGCAGATCATTCTGAAGTAATAACTGAATAAGCTTTTGATACTAACTTTCTGTTGCATTAAACGGGCTAATATACCTATTGTTTGAGTGAATAAGTTCACTTAATATTTAGTTTTGGTCTGTCTTTACCTTCCGCCAAAAGAAATTTCTGACTTTAATTGGATTTTTCTACACGTTACTTTAATATGCAATAAACAAATACAAATATGCTCAACGTAAACAGATTGGATTCTTATTCTGCTAATGGTATTACTCTGACAACTGATGCTAGAATATTACCAAATTGCTCAAAGAAAGCATATTGGCAAAAAGTTTTTGAAATATTATCGTACACACTTTTCAAGAAATAGGAAGCGGAGAAACTTAAGAATTCTCGCATTTTCTTCGTATATTTGCATTAAGACTTTGCATTGAGTGCCCCATACCAACTTTTCTTGTTGCCAGGGTTTTGAGCGTTTCTGCATTGTACATTAAATGAAAGACTTGTCTCCTTTTTTCTAGGTTAGTATCAAAACGACTAATAAATTTATAAAATACGTGCATCTGGATATCCAACCCGATTAATCTATTTCTATTTTACAATAGAGATCACAATTTTTACTATTAATTTAGTGAGAGTACAAGGGTACCTCGTATAGTACTGTCCGTTTATTCGTTCGTATCAAATGATATTGCACATAATCAACCATGGGCATTGGCTGGCTTATTCCATAGCGGATGGCCACCCACTTTTCTAGTCCAAAATGTTCAAAAAACAATGCTCACAGAACAATTTTCACTAGCGTTCGTTCATGGGCCAAAACTCGCCAGTGTCCTGAATTTCATCAAAATATTTGAAATATTGCGATCTGTAGGGTGAGCACAAGAAGTGAGGACAATCAGACGGGCAGACAAGCTAAGGTCAATTCAGAAAGTGTTTCTCAATCGATCGGTAAAATAAAAGGGGGATCTGTCTCAAGTCCTTCCGGATATTGTATGCATCCGCACAAACTCAATATACCCTTGTACCTATACCCTGTATAGCGTTGGCTACAAAAGTAATACTTCAAAATAAATTCATTATATCATAAAAATAGAAAGAATCCGTTTAGTTACCATGGCATTATGGTGTAAAGCTAAAACACTCTTTAAAAAATACAACACAAAAAACTCATGCAAATCTCTTGCTACACTTTAAATGAAGGAAGTGTCAATCAGTGTCGACGAATAACATATAAGAATAAGAATAAGAAGTGCAAACCAAAGAATGCTCTCTTTCCTTTTTAATTTTTTTGTTGTTGTTGGGAAAGTCCAATGATTGATATGAGGTAATCAACTGATTGATACCAAGTAATTACAAATCAAGAAAAACCGATTTTTCTTCAATTTTTATGAGTATTTTAATTTAAGTCATTAGTAACCCTGCTTTTCTTTTCAGCGAAATCAAATATCAAAATAAAAATTTATCAAAGAATATTTGTGAAGAAATTAATCTTTTTTCCAACCCATAAAACCATCGACGAGATTCTCAAACAAATTTATTTAAGTAAATGACAACCAATAAATTTTCGCGAATTTTCTTCTACATTAACTCAGTCTTTGCGAATTATTCGTAAAGACGAATAAGAACAACAAGAAAGCATAAAATTTGTAAACAAACAAAACTTCTATGCGGAATCGTAAACAAATCCTTGTTTTTGTTTGGTTTATTAAAAACAAACACATATTAAAAAGTGGCGGATGATATTATGGCTGGCATTGGTTCGCATTATATCAAAGAAGGCAATTTAAGAGCTTGAACGGATATACAGATTGTCCCATTAAATCTGCAATAAATTTTAGAGAAATATTCCTTATTTCCTGATAGCTTTTGCTTTGCACTGTTACATGTGTGGTCATATATTAAATAATTTTTCAATCGTCGGAATATGTAAATATTATATATAAACTTGAATATACAGTTTGTTAACCGATGCGCTGTATTAATCTTTTTAACCATGTTCGCAGTCTTCGTACCTAATAAACTTTTATATGAACGCCCATGGCTCGAATCACATTCAGCATTGAATACAAAATGAAGCACTTTTTGCAAAACTTTAGTTATATTGTTTACCTGCATAATTCGGGCCTTAATAGGTAAATTATTGTAAAAAAATAATTTAAATGTTGTATTTTATGTTGCGCATATGTAGAAAAAAGCTTTGCAATACTTTATTGTACATTACCGTAATTAATTGCACCTCAATCTCTGTGGAAGTATAAAATGTTTTAAAAAAATACAGACCAAATAATCGACATAAAATGATCTTTTCTTTGAAATCTTTTGTAGGTGGTTGAGTTTAAAAAATTACAATATTTTTTTTTTCTTATAAAGAAAACCACATTCAGCAGAGTGAATTTCGTTTACCATCCACCGAGCATTTTTTTACATATTCCGATAAAAAAATTGTTACACATTACATTAAACGAAACTCTGAACTACGCCCAATACTAATACAATGAATTACGTAAACGTTCAGGAAGGACTGAAAGAATGATCAAATCATATTACTCCGCAATTTTTTCAAGCGCCGTGAGGAGCTTAATAAATTTTGGACATTTAATCATACGAAATGTAGTAAGTGTGTATGTAATATTTACTACAATCATTTGCTAGTCATTATTGTTAATAATAACTGATTGAGTTTTTTAATAGCGTCTCCTTTATCCGAAAATACGGTCTACGTTTTGACGCTTTTAAGTAAATAAATAAAATAGTTGTCCGGTACAAAGAGAATATTGCTCTCAACCTTATTCGGGAAACGGCGTGAACTGTCTTTGGAACACATTACAAATTTAAAACTCTGGTAACGAGTTTTTCTACCAATCCCCTTCATCTCGTTTTATACTTTTCTCCTCACATTCCTCAGATTAGTGTATGCGTTGTGAACAGCATAGGTCACTATTTGCCAAAATTAGAAGCAATATTTGGCTTTCCCACAACGCTTTATTTTATTGAGCTCACCCGCACGCTTGGTCGACTTTTTACCTCGAAGGCCAAATGGAAAAAATCGGCCAGGTCCACACAAGATTACAAATGATTAAATTTTATTTTTTCAGTTTTTTGAGGTTTTGTGCTTATTTATCATAAAGCAAACAAGAAAAATTGCTTAAAACTATTTTGCACATTCTTCTACATTTAAAAATTCAACTAATGTCAATACGAAAAATAAAAAAGATTTGGTATTATCCGCATCCTGCTAAGATCTGAGGATAATAATGTATATGTGCACAACCAGTGTGTTTGAATTTTCTAAGTAGTCTGGTTTTTTATTGCAAATCTTTTTAAATGTTTATTGAACCACCTCGAACACGTAGAGTCATCAGAGTATGCTAATTTGAACGGTACGGATCCATTAATAATAGACCACAAATAAAAATATATAGCAAAGACGAGCATGTCAAGACGTTTAAAAGAACTATTGCTAACTTTCTTATCTGTATAAAGCAACTTCTTCGGCGGTAGCGTAATAACTGGATAAAATGGGTCTTCGGGCATTACAAATAAATCTGCATGAAGAATACTAAAGTCACTATTATTGTAAAACACAAGACATGTAAGAATTAACATCAGAACGTAGGGAGATTAATGCGCAAGAAATTTGAAGATATTTACCCTTAAGCTTCACTCTGACAAAGATGAACGCAAAATTTTGACTAGTAGATACAAAACTCTCTGGGATGGTATTGCATTTTGAACAGCTGCAAGTAGACCACATCCTTTTCAGTAAAGTCTCCAATGCCTAAACACCTGAAAATGTAGATAAAAAATTCGAACCTAGTACGTCAGGCTTAAACCACATTTCAATAAAAGCTTGAACGCGGTAGATGTATTCATCAATAGAGTCAAGAAATGTCCTCCTTGACTTGATGTTGAGACCATGCACGTTCTGATGAATCAGAATCACATCGCTTAAATACGATTTCGCGTTTATTGTATGAATAACACGGCTTATCTATAGAAGTGAATGGTTCGCCAGAAGTCGATGATCCTACCAACTCGAGGTTTCTAGGCTTCAATTGGTTACCAATTTTATGTATCAACTGAGAAGGTGCTGATCTTAAAACATTAACTTGGCTAATGAAGTATTGTAAATGCTTGCAGAGCTTTCTTACCCACCAGTTAATGGTTCAGATGTATACACTTAAGCGAGTACTTTGTAGCGTATGTTGTTCAATGGATGAGTTTTGGGATGAGTTTAGTACTTATTTACACGCGGATCAAGCTTAAAAGATTTCCGTTTAAAAGACAAAAGGGCAAGATATTGCCAATAGTTTGTAGTTTTTAACAGACATCAAACGATTGACTCGCCAGCTCTTTCCGAAACCTTTTGATATAGTGAGCATAAACTAATCTCCTCTCATCTTTTATCGCATGTACAGTTAATTCCAAAACATGACGACATTTTTTTCTAACTACGCTGATAATAAATTTCAAATATCTACTCTTTCAATAAAAGAAGAGACGATCAATTGAAAACTCCAAAAATTGATTCCCACTCTCAACTTAATCTAAAAAATAAATGCATTTTATACAAGATCAACCTGTTTGGACATTTGGCATGCAACTGTGGACTATTACTAATGTTGACATACTACGAAAATGCAAATTTAAGTCTCTCTGTTTCATTTTGTTCCATGCGTTGTGGCTTGTTAGCATCAAAACTATTCGTGATATTATTTTCGTGTCGTAAATTATTTTTACGAATTTTCTAAGTTCATATAGTCTCTTCTTATTCACTTAAACGGCATATCTGCGCTACATTGTTTCCATGAGGGGAAACATTTGTTGTGTATTTGTCTTTTATTTTTCTCATCTTATTATATATAACATTGTCTTATTTATTTATTTCAATTTACAGTAATATAATAAGCTTTCCCTTCGGCCAATAATCATGTACACATGTATATGCAAAAACAAAATTATAAATAGTACAAATTATAATGCAAATTGTAATATAAATTTGACATGAAACAATTATAACAAAAACGAGAAGCAGTTACTTATTAGCATTTTGGACAGATGTGAAATTAAATCTGTAATTAAAAAAAAATAAAATCGAAACGGGTGTACAGCAAAATGTTGTCTAAATAGAAAGCTAAAATCCTCTCAAAACTGCATTAATTACTACAGACTTTTATTCTAAATAGATGCACTCTGTTCTTCTACTGTCTCGCATGGCGTATACTTAGCTTAAGTTTTTCGCAATCTGGGCCGAGATGATGCTTTAATACTTATCTCTCGCTGCGCATGTGTCTCAACGAATTAATCAAAGGTACACAAACACATGCAATAAGAATTATTATGACTAAACCTTTACTTACTTTTACTTACCTTACCTTTAACGCATTTATACGTCAAACTTGGTTTCTTCTTTTCTCACTGTCTCGTATGCAAGTAAAACACGTTTATAAAGCTTCCATTATTTTTATATAGCACTGCTAGTCTTCTACGTGTCTTAACTGCCATAAACTGTACCTTTTTTCCGGCATCTCTATCGGTATTTGTTCCATAGATGTAAATGAAAAGTTTATGCGCACGTTTTCTTATCGGGTTTTCTTTTTTGTGAGGATTTTGCAGAATTGCACAGATTTCGTTTGCTATTTAGTGGAAGACAATAACAACAAAAAAAAAAAACGGATAAAATTAGTATTAGAAAAATGAAATTTTTATATCTTACATTTACATTTGAATTCACTCAACAGATTTACTTTATGGACAAATGCTGGTAGGTCAAAAAACTATTTACGTAAATGGTTTAAAGATTTTGTTCAAATTCATGAAACTACCAATATTCTATTCAATCAAAATGAGACAATATTCTTAAGGAGGAGGAGTGAAAAATTTGCTAAGGAAGTTTCTTCAAATGAATATCGACTCTGTATAAAGGCGTCTAGTGTCGATAAGTTATAGAAAGTTGCGAAATATATTCCCTGAAACTTTTTAAATAACTAAGTAAAATGAAGAATAAAAAATATTGTTTAAAAAAAAGAATTATTTAGAAGAATTACGACAACATGTACCCCAGGAAGAACTGAGTGTAAATACATTAAAAGACCAGGGGCCAGTTTACGATTCCCGATCTCGAATGAATACAAATATAGTCTGCATTTTTCGAATAGTTGTTCGAGTATTAAATGTATTTACCTTCTTTAGTTTACCCTTGGATAAATTAAAAATTTATTATTTAGTTTACTCGATTATTTATTTGGCTTTTCTCCTTCTTCTTTGCATTCATTTGCATATATATTATTACTCACAGACTAATGATATCATAAATATTCCGTAACGTATACCTCGAATGAAACACTTTCCTAGATTCGACAGCAGTTGAATTATATAAACTCGTACAGCGATGCTATCGCCAATGAGTGTCTAATCGAGTACGTTCTCGACTGAAATATTGGAATATTTTGACCACAGAAGTTAGAATTCAAAATGTCTCAATTTAATAATTATAGAATAAATTTAAACAATATATGTGTACCGGTGGGTACCTTGGCTTTTTAAAATTTCTAAACGCCATACTATGGACACCATTACTCCAAACCTAACCAATAACTTTGCAATGTAATTTTCAATGATTTTTTCCATTGAATGTAAATTGAAAGTAAGAAATGAAAGGTGTATGATATTTCCAAACAAGCCCTCCTGTACATTAGTAATTCATATGCATCCTCCTCCGCTTTGAAACGTAACAATAAGGGGGTAAGTTTATTACAGTCCGGTGTCGCGAAACAGAGCAGCGTTACATAATTTTTACCCATACGC
The DNA here is from genome assembly GCA_001077435.1 of Glossina morsitans morsitans. Taxonomy (NCBI): domain Eukaryota; kingdom Metazoa; phylum Arthropoda; class Insecta; order Diptera; family Glossinidae; genus Glossina; species Glossina morsitans. Next base: position 8,115 of record CCAG010003748.1, on the reverse strand, counting down.
AGGTATGTGTCGGCTCAGAATTAAATTTACTAAGATTACACCTAGATTAATATCGGCGCGCATCACCAGGCGGATCTTTTCTGTTGATTCTACTGGCTTTAAGTACAAAGGGCCAGCGCCTTTTTGTTTATAATTTCCATTAATTTTAACAAAAACTTTGTAATTTTTCCAATAAAAGGCATTTTCTTCTCCTACTGCTTTACCTTGCGATGGGAATAGTTCGATACTTTCACCTTCATTTTCTTGAGGTGTAGAAAGTGTCTGCGTGGCTGTTAATTTGTTATCAGGAAACGAAAATGTTCGAGGAATTCCACCGCTTCCAACCAGCGTTTGCGGAAATCTGAAGTTAGTTGTCCTTGCTTGTGTTCGGCTTTCCGAAATCGAAATTAAACCCGGCATTTGATATAACTTTTGGCGTATTGGTTGTACTGGCATCCGCTTGAAGGTCTTTCGCAGTGCTTGATTGATGTATTGTAGTGACAAACACAGTTAAAGGTTCGTTTATTAATTTATTCTCTCTTTATTGAACTTATAAACTTTACGTTTGCTTTACTTCTTCTTCTCTGACTCACTTGAAGTGTGGTCAGTAGCTTATATAATAAATTATTATATGCTAACTTAAGCAATTGATTGAATTAAAGTAGGTTATTACAATAATGATAGCTTAAGCAATTAATACGATTAAACTATGTTATTGCTAGAATTACAACTATGTGGGTTACAACTAAATTAGGCTATCTTAACTAGGTTAGGTCTCATATTATGTTAAATTGTAAACCTAGCATAAATTGTGAATTGCGGTAGAGCGCGACAGATCGATAATGCTACAGTACGTCTTTTTCTTTTAATGTCTTCTAAAGCCCGATCATATTCCTTAAAGATTGAATACGAGTAGATCGATTCAACTCTTCAAGTTCATCGTTTCGCTCGGAAAAATTCCTGTGTGTATCTATACTTCCACTTCTTTCTTTATCTAGCTTTATATCAACGGCAGAAATTGTTTCCAGAATCACCAGAGCTAGTATTCTTTGGGGTGAAATTGCTAGGAAATGTCAAACTAATGGAATTGATGGATTCGCCACCAGCTTCCATTTTAATAAACTTAAAGGGAGAAGAAATGTTTGCTTCTTTACCGAATGCCAAATATGAAGCAACTACATCTTTTTTGGGATCGTTGACCGCCTCAATTTCATTTAATGCCTCCACAGTGCTTATATGACATTTGGCTTTTTTAATAAGACGATTTTTCACTTTGTCATCCCATTCGTCTTCCTCCTTTTTACACGACCTTTTGCTAGACATCTCTGCTTTAAAAACTTTTATAGAATATTTTCCTGTTGACAATTAATATAAACATAATTTTCAAATTTACCAGCAAAACCTATGACAGAGTTCCCTTTCTTAAAAGATTTACGCTCATACAGGGCATTCAGCAAAACCCTGAAGATGTGAAACCCATACATATAAAACATATATATACATGTTCGATGAGAGATATATGCAAGGTTATATATTAAGCTTTTAATATATTATCGTACGGTATTTTTTTTTCTTCAAAATTTTGTGTCGGGTCCTTTGAAGAACGGCTTTTTACTCCGTGCGTCATCCTACGTATACATAACTGTACCTAAAAGTGGTTTCATAAGTTCGAAATCTGGATGCCAAGCGCGTTTTGTTGGTTTACCTTTCTTTGAATTCCTGGCATTTCTCTTCAACATAACACGGTCTTGCTTTCTATATTTAGAACAAATTCGTATATCGCTGATTTGCTGACTTTCGCAGGAAGAAGAAAATACATATACATGTACATATAACAAAAGACGCTTTTACTTTTCAAAAGGTCCACATCTTTCTTTAGTATCTCTAGGCAAAATTACTTTATTTGAATCGAGTACAAGGTTGTAAAGGCTGGCAGCAATAGGTCTTGACGTTTCAAATTCTTTAAAAGTAACGAATTATTTCGTTGGTATTACCGCAGGCGTGATTAATACTGAACAGAAGCATTTTGCATGTAGCCATAAGCTATCCATTTTTCCTTACTTAAGCCCAAAAAAAGGGCCTCTTTCACCATTTTTTTGGGATCGATCGGAAAGGTGATAGAACAATAGTATTCACAAAGGTTTTTAATCAGACCTTGAGGAGTTAAGAAAAAATGATTCTTTAAATGTGTGAAAAATTTGGCACACATCATCTGCTTTCGTGAAGCATCGTTAAATTAAGGAGCTTCGTGGGACGCAGAGTGCACGGTCCGAGAGGAAAATAGCTTAATCTATCTTTGCGGAAATACGGGCGGAATTTTAAAAATATTAATTATTGTATGATGGACGTTTATTTGAATGATGAACTTCAACTCCCAACCGAAATTAAGGATTTTAATAACGGTTTATAACGTGGCGGAGGTATAACACGCAAACTTAAAAAAAAAAAAAAAAAACGAATCAAATAATCACTAAAATAAATAAATAATAATATCATATACCAAATCTAACTGCAACTTTGCTGAGCTCTCTCAGAACTCTGTGGTCACATTGGGCATTTTTACACACCCCAGTGAATTTTCGGTTGTTAATTTGCTGGCTAATAATAAATAAAGTGATTTATCGGAAATTGTATTATTTTAGGTAAAAACCTAAAAGAATTTGGCGAACATTTTCAAAAAAGTTAAATTTTAAATATTCCGGCACTCGTTTTTAATTCATTCGTTGATTAAAAGAAAATAAACGTTGCTTACATAAACGCAAACTGGTTGCTGTCTGCTTACAACAGTATGCTGTTATGATTGAAGTACGTTATTGTTTACACATATTTCTGGTTGGTTGGTCATATACATACATACTTACAAATACACACAGTCGTGGGAAGCATGCAAACGATATTTACGTTTAGTGGATTGTAGCGTACCATAACAGGATGCGTTTGGGTTTACGGACAATGATTTTTTGTGTCTTCATTCAACAAACGGGTTGCAATTGTTAATTATATCTTCGACAGTCACTTACTTAAATGTGACTCAACCTTGAAAACGCATTCTGGTTTTGTATCTTAGAAATTTCCTTCTATGAGGAGAATCCATTTGTGTTTAACCTTTATGCTTTGTCATGGTATGGTAATATTTTCTTGTTTTTGACTCATTCTTTTCAGAGTTGTCAACGTAAAACCGTCCAAACTGCAGTTTCGTTGCTCTTTAAACTGGTGTAGGATCAGCCCATAAGGTATTCAACAGCAGCAGAAACTATATTAGAAGTAGAAGTAAAACAAGTAAACAGAAGCCATGAATAAGAAACGTGTTGCACATATAACTGTCATCAAATGACAAAAGCATGACAGCATCAATCAGTATTTAACAAAACAACAGCGACAACCAGAAAATAAACAAAGCAACTATTTAGCCCAATATTACGAAGAAGACAGCAAAGTCGGTCGTCATAGCAACGGCAACATTAAGAACAACAAATTTATCGCAAGCATTTTCCAAATATTAAAAAGCATGGCTGGATATAGAAGACGTGCTGGCCGTCATCGCACGCGTTCATGGTTTCTACTCAAGGATTCAGTTATATTTGTTATAATGATGTGTGCATTGCAGGTATTCTCTGATAATTTAACATTCTACGTAAGCACAGCACAGGCTCAACTAATGACAAATACCACAACCGGAACATTGGCGATGACAGTTGATCCAACTGAAACAACCAATAAAACCAAAGAGTTGCAAAATTTTACTGTAGATAATAAAAATGATAGATATTTAAGTAAAGCTGTTAAGGAAAATAATTTGAAAGGTTTTAATACATATGAGAATTTACAACAGAAAGATCAACAGCAACAACCAACTACAAAGATAATTTATGTAAATAAAGCCACAATAAATGATGACAAAGAAAATGGCACTGATAGCAGTAAACATAAATTGAACCTTAACAACAGCAACGATGGCTATGACGGCCTTGTTAATAATACGGTTACTGCTACTGCTACTGCTGCTACTGCTGCCAGCGGTCTCTCTAACATAACCCATAAAATTTTAGGTGTAGGTTTATCTGCAAATCATATGGGTATACGTGAAAATGTTGTCCTACCCTCAGAGGATCCCGAACGAGAAGCTCGCATTTTATATGAGAAATCTTTAAAGGAATTTCATGACAACAATTTAGATAATGTTGAATCAACTGCGACCACACATATATTAGTGACGGCAAATGATAGCACTTATGAACCAGCACAGCGTACTGTTCATGTGGTTTGCGATGTTTGGTCACAGAAGCATTGCCATTGTACGGGTACACTGGGACGTTTTTCACTGAGTTGCCGTAATATTGGTATATTAGCGGTGCCAATGGATTTGCCCAGTGATACAGTTATCTTGTAAGTGAACAATTAATTAAAAATTTAAAAAAAAAAATCAAATAATACCTAATACTCAAATATGAAGTAAATCAAGAAGTTGGAGTAAAATTTTCAGAAAAAAATTCCTTGATTTTTAGGGACTTTCACACCTGGTTTGTTTCGTTTTATTACGCGAATAACCGAATAACATTTGTTGGAAAAAGATGACTACACAAAATAACTGTGTTTATAATCGACACACAATGAATTAAAAACAAATGTAATTCTTCCCAGCACTCTCGGATAAAAAAGGTAAATTGTCAAAGTCTATTTGTAATATGCGTGGCGTACACGCTGAAGGTTCTATGTCCCTTCAGTCGCACACATTCAACCGTTAGCATGTTTTCTTTACTTTATTTGTCTGTCGGTCTGTTATTTGTTTCTCGTTTGTTCATGTAAACTTGGCATATAATTTTAATTTATGATCAGAGAGAAAGTGGAACAATGGACGTAACGCACAACAATAACAATTATTTGAAGAATTGAGCCTAAAACTTATGACTTATACTTACTGGGACCATTTAATAACTCCGAGAGATGTGAGAGATACGGCAATAAGCACGTATCCATGACGTTGTTAGAACAAATCTAAGGCAAATATTTCCCAGTATCATCTATCCCCAATACTCCTGCAAATAACAATAGCCTTCGCCATTTATACCACACATCACCTACGGTAAAGGTATAGTAAGTTCATGCCCAGCTATATAACTGCGAAAAGAGCTTAAACTAGACCAACCTTATATAGTACAAGTTTCAACATCTTATCCTTCTACCTGTCTGCACATCTTATCCTTCTGTCTGTCTGCATACCTTATGTCTGTCCGTCAATATGGCCAAGATATTTTTTTCAAATTCAGTACAGCGACACGTTTTGGCCCGCTGCAGAACTGGATTCAATTTGAAGTGGATGAAAATATTTTTACACGAAAAAATGTGTTATTCTCATCGTTTGCAAATTTGCAAAAGATTTGAAAATGACGCAATCAAGAGACACGCCTGAAACGCCCACTCGCCTATGCGTAAGAAGTTTTAATTTGAAAATAAAAAAAATCAGTCTCGCCTACTCCACATTATAGGACGTGAAAATTTAATTCTTTTACTCGTTTGTCGTTTTTGGCGTAACAGTGACGGGTATAAAAAATTCGGTCGTGACCGAATACAATTTTATTGCTTGTTCAAACTGAACTTGCTGAAAAATTTCGTCCTGTACTTTTTAAATTATTTCATGTGCATTTCAATAAGCACTTTGCTGTGGCGTACATTCACCAGGCAAAATGCACTCCTTAGATTCATTACGTGATTACGGTAAGTAGTGATGAATCCAGGTTTCATACATGATTTAACTGCAAAAACACCTTGAAATTTTTCATTATGGCTGTGCGTTATTATGTTGCGGATTTTTAAAATCATTTCTGGCGTTTTGGGCGATCTGAATGTTGTTCATCACTTTTGCCCGAGTTGCCATTTTATCTCAAAGAGCAGCTTCGCCACAGTGTCTATTAAGCCTTCTTACAACTTTTGTTGAGTAACAAATTTAGCACAGATCGTAAGTACGAACTTTTAAAATAAGTAACCTTAAATTCGTCCGTTTTATGCGCTGCTGTGCCATGCTGTTTTCTAAGATTGGACAAAGCGGTAATCGTGAATACGTCCAATGTGTGCGAGATACGTTATTCTGTTCTTATAACATATATATAGTGGCTTATTTAAGTATGAGCAGATAATATTCCTTACATTTACTTTGCAACTTGATGATACTTGATATGTACCTATGAGCTACCAAAACGTCCATCATAAGAGATTATTACATTCTATATGCATAGATTTTCGCACGAAATTATACATACAGGTTAGTACTGTTACTGTTGAGCCTACAAACAGAGAGTTTGTTGATTCGCTTCAAACGGTAGCACATAGACAAATGAATTAAATAAATGAAATTAACTAGTAATTAAAACAGATCTGGACGATCAATACTTTTTGTACTCTCTACGCCTTATTTCGTTGTTTCTTGATTAGTAGTTACGCACACAAATCTTTGGGACACAGCAACAAACCTTCCGACTGAGATAATTGTTTAACGGTGAAATTGAAATTATTTTAAAAAATTTTGGTTTGCTCTAATTCAAAACAGCCTTACCTTGCCGGATATTTCGTTAGGAAGGTGTCTTCTTCAGGAACCCCATTGCCACAATTTGTTAATATTTTAAACTCTTTATCAGCCACGATTTGCATGCTTTATTCTTTACTTACGCTTTAACCCAATTTCAATGCCTTTCTAATTTCTCGTATTTTCTCGTTGTTCCATGCAGCTCATAAATCCTTATTTGAATGGTATTTATTAGCGTGAAAATATTAAAGAGACTCTCATAACTAACATACAAACAACAGTAACAACAGACCAAAAACGAGCGAACAGTTGCTTGGCACTCGCGCGCTTTATAAATACCTTCTTTACATTGATAAACTGCAGTAGACTGAAAGAGAAGAACAATGGAGTATAAGTAACTTTTGTACTTAATACTGAATACATGTAGGCATCTACATGTTTCGTCATTCCTTTTGTGACAGTTGATAAGATGCATGGAGGACCCATAAATTGAGAATGCAATTTGTTCAACTTAAAAGTTTAAAATAAGCAAAGAAAAATTACCTTAAAAATTTTTAACAAAAAGAAACATTTTCACTTATTACTGCATATTCGTCTAAAAGAAAAAAAGTGTTTCGAGCTGCTTCGAACTTATGCAATGGCGTAGTTCTGTTGGCACGTTTTGAAGATAGATTTGTGGAATAGTGGATAATATGTGTATGTTCTTAACTTAGATCCACACCTCGAATTTCAAAATGGCCGTAATAAGAAAAATGTCTTCAATAGCCAAAAATTTCAAAACTTTTTATCAATAAAATGGAACCTTGAACAAATATCGAGCAAGTGTCAAGTAATTTACAAAATAAACAGAGTGACATGTGCTTTGAGTCCACTGTTTAAATTTACACGGTCCCACAAACTTGAGATAATAAGTTGTATCTATAGCGACATTATACGAATATGGACATATTGTCGCCAGGCAATACCGAAAACATCGAAGGAACACTTAAATATTTCTGTGACCTCTAGCACTTGTTCTGCAGTATACGTCAATGCTTTGGATACATATAATGAAACCAATCGTTAGCTTTATTAAGAACGCATGTAATACAGAGGAATTTTTGCTGATGATACGCATCGAAAATTCTTCTTCAACCTAACCCAAATTCTTTTTTACTTCAATTGTTTTTCTCAAGTTTCACTAATTTTTTTATTTGAACACATTTCTCATCACATCTGCAGCAGGAAAGATTGCAGTGAGCGCAATAAAATTTTAATATAGTAAAATTATTCAATATTTATTAGCGTTTTTTTTTTTTCATTTTTTAATGTTTGTTTTTTCCTTATGAGTTTTTCTGAATTCGATAGTCATCGCCGTCGTCATTGTTTATGTGGTGTAGTGCAGTGCTTGTTTTGGTTGTTATTCTTATGACTTCCAGCATTACAAGTATTTATTATTATTTATTTTTTGTAGCTGTTGTTCTTACTATTAGATGTTGTTTACATACTTGTCTCGTTTAATGCATATCGTAAGGAAAACTTTTAAACTCTTGACGCTATCGTCTTATATCTTTTGATTGATTTTGCCTTGCGTTGCATTAAAACGCTTAACATTTTCTTGAAATGACTCAAAATTA
>CCAG010003747.1:0-12889 GCA_001077435.1 Glossina morsitans morsitans | reverse complement strand
AGTCAGGTGTATCTCTTCAGCAAACCTTGGAAGAGGTGGGCATTTTACCAATTTGTTACCATTTATAGTTAAAGAGTAAACTCACTAATTAAATCCTTAAAAGATGCGATAATACCTCAGCGAGATTTTCTTTCCATTACGATAATTTTCATTTGATCTGCTGGACCATATGTTTAGGGTATCCTTAAAGGAAGTGTCGTATCTTCTTATTGCTTCTTTTGTTCTAAATTATTTTCATATTTCATTTGAACGACTTAACGGTAATATTTCTCAACCGAATGTCACGAATTGACGCCTCATTGCATTATGTACTCTAGTGCAGTGTTGTAGTCGTAAGAGAGATGGAACGATTTTCAGTTCACTTTGAGAGAACTGTATCCTTGGCTAATTTAAGACCAGCAAATTATATGTTATGCAAAGCGGTAGCGGAAGGAATCCGCATTAGGAGGAAACCATCTCTTGGTAGTTTCGAGGGCAACTACCGTCTACAGGTAATACTTATGGTAATACTAAGATTACAATGAATTAAAATTATTATTAGTTTGTTTTTGCTTAACATAAAAAGAAAAACACATTATTTTCCCATAAGTTAAACGTATGTGAAAAAATTTTAATTTCAATCCGGTTCATTTGTCATTGGGGAGAAATGCATAAGCGTGCCGGTTTCATATCTGATGGCCATCAAAAGTAGATTGAGCATAAAAGTAAGTTGGCTTGGATATGCTTTTTGCTTCATTGGTATTTTTGCTATTTAACAGTCTACTGTTTACATTGAAAGCTTTTAAGATTGACTGTCATTTGTAGCCGATATTGATGAAGTGCAATATTAGGCGCCTAATAGTTGCTGTCATGTTGATGTTATCGTATTAGTTTCACACACAAATGCACACCCATCTCTTTGTGGTTATCAATGCAAGCAAATATACGAAGGCAAAGACATGCACATTTACATATACACACGCATCATATGGTCTGTTACAGCACAAATATAATGACTGCAATGTGATTTATCTACGTTGTTTATCTAAATTGCTTCGCATACTCCATGTGTTAGCATATAGTTAGCTTCTAGATTTTACCTATATATGTGTGTACGTATATATGGATGCATGTAAATGCATACGCACAGCCTAATCAGATTTCCTACAATATGAACTTAAAGTTTACCTATTTGCAATTATGGCGGAGGTTGCTTATAAATAAATACTAGAACACATTATTATTATATTCTCTTTAAAAATTTCTTGCGAAACCCACAAATGTTCGGCTCACAAGTTCTTGGAAGTATTTTCGAAAATAAACAGTTAATGTAATTTAATATGTTAAATATCAAGTGCGGTAGAGTTTTTAATAATAATAATAATAATAATAATATTAATAAAAAAAAAAATGGAAAGCCGAAAGCCGAAAGCCGAAAGCCTTAGATGCTAGAGCTTTAAGACTTTAGTTTTAGACTTTATTCTCTGGCTGAATTTGTATAATAATTATAATAATAATAAAATGTTAAATATTATAATTGGTTTTGATGAAAAATTACAAAATTTTATAAGAAATACTTAAGTTAAATAGATTGACTATGTAAACCTGGATTTAATTTAGCACAAGTCAGCCGTTAGTGCTTATTGGATGAGTGTGACTCTAAAAGCTCAAAAGTATTGTGTCAGTGTCAGCAGGTTAGTGTTGGCAAGAAGGCGCAAGACAGCTAATTGACTTTGTTTTCATAACCGACCTAAAAGATTAAAAGTTTTGGCTTTGGGAGAGCAAATCCGCCCTTATTACTGTGTAGATATCTTCTAGGCAGGTAGGCGAGACTTGAAAGCTAAAGTTTATCTCATACACAGATTAGATTATATCCACGTATAAATTTGGAAAATCGGATATAGTCAGCTGAAAGCAAGCAAAAAAAAAACTGAGAAAGTACAAATATTCTCAAGGAAGGTATTTCCTTATGTCTTTCTTTGTCAACGGTCTATACATATTACTTGGCCAAGTAAAACGCTGATGATGACGTTTGTGGGTTGGACGCGAAACGCGTCTTTTACTTCCTAATCATGTTAGCTTTAGCTAATAATGTCTGGACACTTTCCAGGGATGTTCTATCCGCACCACAAAGCAACTCACAAGATTTCAGTGAGCACGGTTTCAATAATTGATTTTTTTCCTTGTAAGTTATGCGTAATTTTTATGCCGGTTTGTGGCAACGTGATACCTCTTTTGTGGCATGCATGTTACAACACATCACTCAATAAGTACGTAGGATAACGTACGCATGTAGGATGATTATTGACGAATCCATATCTACAAATGTAAATAAAATTTTTAAGCTGAAGCCTTTCATTTCTGCATATCCAGCAAAATGTTTGAAAAGCGTATGAAATTTAAGAAAAAAAAAAAAAAAATGTACCTAAAATCTCCTAAGTCTTAAGCTTTTATGGTCGGGTAACTAATGTTTAAAGCGAAATTCTTTCCAGTGCACTAACGTTATAAAAAGATATGTAAACTAATTTATGAGTCGTATATATACATATATATATATATATATATATATATATATATATATATACATATATTTATACATATATATATACATATTTACATATTTATATATATATATATTTACATATTTTACATATTTATATATATTTTACATATTTATATATATATATATATATGTATATTTCTATGTCATTGAACTCTGTTTCGTTAAGATAAGTAAGTCAATCCAAGAACGAATCCGTTTTGCATATCATTGCAGTTTTGCACTTATATAACATAAACATATAATGACGGATTTTGTTCATCCCAATAGACAGATTTTTGTTGATGAACAAAAATTGCGTAATAACGCTATCTGTTGGAAGTGACATAATTTTCCATGTTGCTTATGCCGTGGTGCCGTTCACCCTATAATTTGCTTTCTCTCTCTCTCTCTCTCCCTCTCCCGTCTTTCATTGTCAGCATTACTGTTATGGTTCGCCTTCATTACGGTTATGTTTACAAATTTACAATTATTTGCAAAACTGCGAAGCTGTGAAAGGCTTTTCAAATAAAAACGCATGGATATACACGTTTATCTCATGCCTACACATAAAGCAAAACACTTATTTATTTGCAGACTATAGTTAGATGTTGAAGCTGATGATTATGATGATTGTGTTTATATGCAAATCATTAAAATAAGTTTTCATATTTTGCGTTGTTTCGTTTATCAATACAATAAACAAGTAATAACACTACATATATATATATAATTTTAATCATTTGTATGGGTGCATTTTATCATACCATATGTTTATGCCCACCATCAGCACAGATTATCACCAGCGTATAGTTTATTTTTGCATAACCTCTTGCTGCCGCTTCTAGTTATTTTGTTTTTGTTGTTAATATGACTATTTTTGTTGTTATTGGTTGTTATACTTTAAACTGCAGCTGTTGCATGTTATAAGCTCATATTCATTCACATGTGTCTCTATCACTGTGCAATGTCGATTTGTTGTTGCCTTACGCATTTATCCACTGGGTACTTCAATATAGCTTTTTTTTTACTCTCGACAATATGCCGTATATATGTACATACATGTATGTATTCATATATATATACATGTACATATATATATATATATATATATATACATACATATAAATTATATTTTTTATTTTTTAGATTTCGCATATAAATGTGTAGCTGTATCCTTAGCTTGGAAAAGTTGTGGTATGCAAATGTTGTCGCTTCGCGCGTAACATCAACAGATAGCTTTCGAAGATGATCATAAGTTTAAGGTTTCGTAGAGTTTGACGTCAGCGCCAGGTGTCTCCTGTAAGTCAAAAATGAGCTTCCAATTGAGCAAATCGAGCAAGGCTAAAACAAATATAGGCGAAATGTACCGTTTGGTCATTAGCATCTTTTGTCTTGAACACCAAGCTAGCTTGGCTCGATGGTGGTGTTACTTTAGATCGATTTTTTGTTCGCAACGCATGACGGAAAATTCACTTAAAGTTGACTATAATGTGTTGTGGTTGAGTTATGTGGAATCAAATAGAGTAAAGCAGAAATTGATGACATGGATTTAGATGCGACACATCAAGCAACTAACATCGTCTGGTGGGTTTGTGGCTATCCTTAAAACTCCTCAAATAATGATTTTAATGGTCATCAAGGAATTATGATTTAAAGCGATTGATGTTGTAAGTTATATATAATATACAATCCGATAGAACAACCCTGTAATTGAGTAGTAAAGTTTCACATTTACTGCAGTATTCATGTTCGCAACGCTTCATCGGAAGGACGTAATTGGTTTTAATTGCGTTGCAGAAGTAATGGCAGACACTTTCACTTGCCTTTTCTTTTTTTTTTTCGACCAAAAATTGCTGCAGCTTTTTGGCTGATTCGTGCAATGCAACTAATCGTAATCCTAATTTCCTATCTGGGGAGTTTAAAAAAGTTCGTTTGCAGTCGGCATTTGGGTCAGAAAACACCTATGTGCGGATGCGATTTGAAAGATTGCGCTCTAGTTTAGTATGCCCAGGTTACAATCATTATGTCGTATATATATAGGGGTTAAATTTCTAGCTTAATACTTTTCCATTTGATAACTTAGATCTGATCCATAAGCTGATCACTATAGAAAAAAATTGACGATCACTACAGAAAAAAAAAAGAGAAACAATGTATCCCTTGGTTGAAAGGAGTACTAAAAATTCGTTTAAAAAATCGACACAAGAAACATATCTTGTACCTTAGACGAGTGAGTCGCACAGCTATCTGTACCATACGGACATTCCGAGCTGAGCCAAATTTCAGAAAAGTGCTTGGTTACAAACGACAGTCGACAGTCGTACGGAGGGTAAATAATGCTTGTAACCCCATTATTTATCTGTTGACCAATGATGGAATCGAATTTCCCCAATTGTGCATAAAGTGCCTGGCTTGGAACGTCATATTGTTAGCCCACTACACAAACGAAAAATGAACTAAAGGGACAAGTATGGTTGATGCCTACGCCCAGTGGGTCGAAACATTCACAAGCTCGAATAGGCAGCAAAAAAGGGACGCTTTAAAAATTATTTTGAACGCTTATTAAAGCATATCGATTATCCATAGAAATATTTCAAGAAATTGAAAAAAGGTATTCCAACTTCAATATTAGTTTCGCAACGACTTGCGCAGGAATCTAACTACCATTGTTTTCCTTGGATCTGCAAAGAATGCTAAGCGCTGTCCATACAATTACTCATATACGTAAATGATGCAATACATTATAACGTAAATACTGTATGCATGTAAAGAACAGTACTTGGATGATAATATTGTTACTATTAGAATTAAAGATTTTAGACTAATGTTTAATGTAAAGTAATTCAAATTCACGGTTAACTAAATATAAAGAATTAATGGAATTAACCAAAAAAGATTTGATGACTGCACCATTTTACGACTTGACTCGCCATCATCCGTTTAACAACTGACGCTTGTTTCCCTGAGAGGTTGCTTCGGTTGCGTTTTGCTCTTCGCTATCAGTTCTTCGCTGATCACTGTTCTTCTAGGCATCTACACTTTACATACAACATATATTTAACGCATAGGCAACATTAGTCACATTGCTGATAAGCTCAGCGGGGCATGCCAATGAATAAATCGAATATGGAAAATTACTTTGGTATCTAAACGGAAGGGTGCTTAACGTTCGTTTTAAAAGTATTCATATCTCGTTTGTTGTTGTTTTATTACGGAAATATTTTATGGTTCATGAAATATGAAAACTGCAAGAAAAACAAGGAGATATATGTATAAACAACATAAATAAAGCAAAATATTATACATAAACTGAGTTGAGTGAGATATTGTCGTTTCTATTTTTACGACGGCTCACAACAACAACAGCAGCAGCAATAGTGTATTCGTTCTGTTTTTTTTTTTGTTTTTGTTTTGATTTATTTTTATTCTTTGTTGTTGTTTGTATTCTTGCAATTTTCATTTCATTTTCATTCCTTTGCTAATTGTGCCTGATGCGTTTTTATCGTTTTAGGATGGCTTGTTAATAGAGCAGAGAATTATAATTGTCATAAATGAAAATATGCTTGCAACCGCATACCTACAAATAAGTTTTAAGAATTCGCATGAATAATTCTTTAATTGTTTAATTAATTTCAAAACTAATTAACATTTTTCCCTTAAACAATTTTTATTCTTTCACGTATTCAAAAAAAAAAAAGGATACACAAAAACCGAAATTAAAATAAAAAATAATATATTTATTTTTTGGTTTTTCTCAAAATAATCTCTACAAAGCAAATAATTTGTAATTGCTTAGCGTATTCTTCTTGTTTCGCCATCAACAGCAAATTATTTTATGCCTTAGTTACTAACTTCAAAGTAACTGAAGAAGTTGCAACAATTTTAAAGAAAATAATGGCTGATATAAACCAATATGTTTTCCTATTCTAAAAATAAACATTAAAAACTATTTCATTCATTAGTTTGGTTCATTCATCAAAAATGTAGCAATTGATGCCAAGATGAAAAAAAAAAAAAAAAACAAAAAAATGAATAACATAAACAACAAAAGAGCAAAAAAGAAAGTATGTTATATTTAGTTCAGGTCGAATCTTTGGATCTTAATCTTGTCTCATCTCTCGGCAAAGTGTAGATTTTATCTGAACTTAATTCTGATAATATTTCAAACATAAGATCAAACAAAAGCAGATGATATGCATGGAACAACGTCGTAGAGGCTCGTCGAGGCTCATAGTCCAGGTCCACGTAGTTTCGGTAACTAATTTTTTTTTGTTAATGTTTATAAATTTCCGGTTCCGAAATGCGCGAGTAGGTGGGTTTGTTAGTGACGGATCGTTATTTCGCAACCTCTCTAAGATCAACTAATTGCACATTAAACTGAATTCTCTTTTAACCTCTCAAGTCAGGTACGGTACCGCTAAAATGCTTTAGCAGCGGCACTTGTAGAGACGATGTAAACTTCAAAGACAATGTTTTGAATAACATGGAAGAAATCGGTGGATAGTTGTTTACCATGAAAGCTTTACTCCGATTGTAGAGTACATAAGATGAGCTAATAATAATGAATTCTTTATATTACCTTCGACTAGGGTTTGTAGAAGAGAGAATGCTTTTTTTGGCTTGTGGTACGAAAAGTCGGACGATCAAGAGCGCATTGTCTAAGAAATATTATTACTATAAACAAAACGATTGGCAGAAGGATGAACATTCATATGAGCGATGGGACATTGTTACAATTCGCACAACAAACTCAACACATTCCCAGCGGTTCTGCTGCAGTGTAGTATAAAAAATACCATTAAATTACTAACAGCACACGCTGCACATAAATTCAAATGAAGCAATGCCCGCGTGCATACACAAATCAAATAGAAATAAAATTGCAATTAAATCTATTCGACGCGTGTATGCAAATGTTTTACATAAAAGAGAGAAAGAAGAATCGACTCAGAAGACCATGCATGCAACTTAGAACGAATCCTGAACACTTGTTCTCGCATGTTTGCAAATAATTTTCACTTCATCTTATGATAATGATTGCGCAATAGACACGCATTCACTAGGGAAGCCTATATAAGCGCTATATGCGAATACGCAGCGGGTTAATTGGTTTAATTAACTGATTCCTAGACATCTAGTTTCTGAAGAATTCGTCCTGTAATCGAAAACGGGTTTCTGAATCTGCTGAATTCGTTCTCATATACTTGGAATTTATGTATCGCCATGGATGGACCTGAGAGCCCTTAAACAAGGAATCTAAAAGGAGAGCCTATCATCAATAGCCTTTCTCCGTTGTGCATATGCGATATGCATAAATGCCAAGTTTTCAAATCATTTGTTTTTTATATGCAGGTCTGGCCAAGAGAGAAGGTTTGACACTACGGTTGAACTCTTTCCTCATAAACATGAATTTTAACAGTCATGAAGTATGGCATTCATATGAAATATGATGTAATAAATAAAATCTGTTATAGAAAAATATTCCATTGACTAACATATTTTAATAGTTAAACAATGTTATCGAAATCAATGATCATCAATCATCATTGCTGGGAGAATTTTTGAAGAAAGTAAAAATATTTGGTCAAATCCTGCATTTTTAGTCTACTGTGAAAGTATTTATGCAAAACGGAACTCTTTAACAGGTAAATTGGAATACGGCAAGGTCCATGGGAAATATAACGCCTGTTGTGGAAAGAGTGGAACGTACTTTGTATATTACAAATTTCAAGATCGTGTCCATTCATATAAATGTAGAACAAAAGACTTTTTTGGGAATTATGACTCACGTTCGCATTTGAACTCCTCACAATATCAGAGCTTCTGTCGTAAGATCCTTTATATCAGTATTATAGGCAAATTGTGCTGCTTGTTCATGAAAAATAATGAATCTTCTCGGAAAACATCCGCTTATAAAACCGGGGTAAGGTAAAGATCTATATCTATATCTACACACATATATATATATATATATATATATATATACATTAGATTCGGACAAGACGATTTTGACGGTTTCAATTCTGTGACCTATTCACATTCACTATATCAGCAATCGAACTCAAAATTATTAATACTGGGCCCTAGGAGCAGTAGTTGCACTAGTTTTAGCAATTGGGCGAATGAATAAATCTTTGAATCATCAAAATTTCAAAATGCAATAGTTCCAAGTCGGTGGTAACCTTAGCTCTAAGATCTTAGATTTAATTTTTAAAATGTCATCTAAGCGAACCTTCCAACTGGAGGCGTTATTTGCCTCAATAAGGCAAAGGCATAAAGTACTAACATCCCTTTCATACGGAACCACAATAACATTATTAGCAGTAAAAATACGTCACTATTGGTGATTTCTTGCGACTGATGAGCTGCAATTAACAAAGTTGTCCTTCTGAGCTGTGTCGATTTTATCAGAGTATAAAATATTAAATATTGAATGAGGTGCGAGAAAGTTAATGAAAAGGTATTGACAATGCGTTCGTGAAATTCTCAACATCTTGCATATGATTTTCAACGAGATGAGAGTGTTTTACAAAAAGATTTTTGTTATCTTTCACATAGCGTTGAGTGCATAATTTATCGGGAACGTGAACGGGCTTGCGAACATGCATTCGAAATGCCTTAGTGAACGTATAAGTGAATGAAGCTTTTTCGAAATCAAGTCGGTGGAAAGTTTAAAAGGCTGCGATGCAATCTTCGCCTAAAACCCATGATGTTTATGATGATGCGTCAATTTTTGCCTCCTAATTATCAAATACTCTACTAATACATTTTATAGATTCTATGAAGCCGTTTGATGTAAACTTTAACTAGATCATTCCAACACCTCCGAGCGTTACAAATCAAACAACAATATCAATATGTTGATTAGCTGTGCAGTCAAAAGGAAAAACAAAAAAAGAAAAAAAAACAAAAAACGATGAAAAAACAACTCTATGATGATGATAATAATAAATAAATAAATAAAGTTTCTGAATTGTATAACAAACACTTGTACATAGATTTCTGTACACCGTCCATTGGCTTCGAATTGGTCCTTAGGGAATCGAGCGCAACTAGCAGGGCAGATGACATGTAAATTTTTTTTTGGCCTCCCCATATATGCAACTAAATGTGACATTTTGCATTCATATATATGCACAAATACTCACGTAAAAATGTAACACGCGCATCAATTAATCCAACGAATGCCTTAAGAGTAATGCAAGTGCTGCCGCTCAACCTCGCCCAGGACCGGAAGACGTGAAATTCCGCAAAACATCAAATTAATGAGAATTCAGGCAATTCCACTTTAACGGCAACTGAGCAGAAAAGCAAATAGACCGGCAAAAAAAAGGCAAAAAAAAAAATAAATAAATAAGAAAGAAAGCATTAAAGAGATGTTTCGCTTGTTTTTTCCTGCTGCTCATATTAGTGGAAAAGTGTTAAAGCAAAGCATTTGAAAATGAAACGAGCGTACGAAAAAATTAAAAAACGAAGAAAAAAACGCTTATACACCGAATGAGCGAACGAACGAATGAATGAATGAATGAATGAATGAATGAATGAATGGGTAAGCAACGCGTTGGCTGTTTGGTGTTTTTTCTATGTGCTTTCTTTCACTTAGCATCCATTACAACTACCAAATAGCCTGACAATCATTAATCTTCTCTAGCAGTAGTTTTTAGGATATTTGCTGTTTTTTTTTTTTTTTTTTTTTTTTTTTTTTTCATGCCATCCAATGTTTTTCGTCATTTTTTTTTCTTGCGTGCTTTTCCTTTTCTTTTTTTGTACAAATTCTTTGAAAGGATTGCCTGAGTTTTTATCGGGGTATTCATTGCTCTAGAGCATAGCAAAGTTGACCTCCATTGTTTGGCAGTGATTTTTATGTATAACAACAACAACAATAATAATAACAACAATGGGAACAAGAGCGACCAACCAGCGATAATGTAAAAGAGTGAGACGTCTATTTTCGTTAGTGTTTACCTAGTATTTCTGGCATTTCCGTTTATGTAACATTGTTGTAAATTTTTTACCGATTATTTGCCTTATTTGAATTTGATGTTTAATACGTTTGTGTTGCGAACGCTGTGATAAATGAAGTGAAAGTTAAAAGAGCCTAAGAGAACAGTGAATGAATGCGATTTTATTACTGCGAATAGGCTATCAAATGCGTGGAGCGTAATGATATTAACATTAAGTAGTTTTGAAAGATTATCCCGCTTAGTTTTGCAAACGTATGAGCCAACACTGTCTCCTAAAATTTTACTATGGCTAAAAGATAGGATCGTTATTTAAAACTACCATAACACGAAAAGCGATTTAAAACAGAGATATCGTTTAACAGTGTGCTTCACATCAAGCTATCCAATATATAGCAAAAACTAAATTTCGCAAAAAAATACAAATTTTCGTGAAGAGTAAAAATGAGAATTCGAGATAATCAACGATTAACATGAATCGATAATTTAGACGTCACGTATGTTTGCAATGCATTCAGATGTGCGTTTCAGAATTTAAAATACTGTATATATTTTTGATTAGCTTCACCGATTTAGGCATGTTTGCGTGCTTGTCTAATGACTATCCGAGTGTCTGCTAAAATGAAAAAATAGCCTCAATAGCTTGGCTTGGGAGGGCAAATGAAAACTCTTCTTTGCACCTTACAAAATATGAAAATCGTAAGTCAGCTGAATCGTCCTCTGTTATAAAGGGACCACACATATGTTACCTAAGTAATTTAGTTAGGTCGATACGACCAGCTGTAGAGTGCTGTCCAACCTTCAGTAAAAACTCAATATGAAATAGGTAGAGTATCTGATATATGCGATAGAAATACACGCTGTGTGTATTGAGCGAATCTTCTCTATTTCTATCTTTGCACTACCTTTCAATCAGCTACGACACACGCCGTCAGACAAACTGATGGATGTTATAAAATTTCTTGCTCACACTCTTCTCCCTTTTATTTCCAGAAGTTAGGGGGGTAAGAGAATCGTACACGAATGACAGCGATATAGAATACTATTCTAATGGGACTACTTTTTCGACCACAAACACTTCAGCAAAGCTCGTCCAACATTTCATGTCAGTTGGATCATTTGTTTATGAGTTATACATAGCGTTTCCAATGACGTCAGCTTTATTATTTTTAGAAGAATTAAAAAATTATTGAAAATAACAATTCATCGATGGTTTGCTGCTTTTAAACGAGATCGGAGGTAATGCTGATGATTTTGAACGTAGTGGACTCCCAAGAGATTGTATCAAAGAGTATTTGAAAAATTCTGAAAATTACTACGATACGATAATTGAAAAATGAAGCCGCGATGGGCAGCTGCCGTCCTGAAGATATTGAAAGTAAGTGTTGGCCAAATTGTTAGTGCGTTTATTCGCCGTGAAATTGGTCGTTGACTACACTGGCGAAACTTCATGACTTGAACTTGAACTTGTTGTCCCACCCAGATCTAATCCCTAGCTGTTTTCAAATCTCATAAGGCTGCTTTAGGGCGAACAACTGCGACTAACTGATGAGATCATCTAGAAAACTGAAAGGTTTTGGGCGGGCGTTGACCACAACCACTTTATAAAAAGTGTATCAAAACGTTAGAGAGCACTAAACTAGTTGAGCTACTTCTTAAGGAGACTATTTTGATGTATAAGCGCGAATTTTTTAATAGAAAACAAATTTTTTTCTTTTTCTTATCGAAAAATCTTTAGGAATTAGGATCAGTCATGGTTTCAATGTGAGTTTTGTTTTTCAGTTCCTAGAAAAGTCGAAGAAGCAAATCTAAAGTTTGCGATATATAAAATGTCAGTTTAGAATTAAGAGAACCAAGTAAAAGAAAAGCGATGTTGCTTGCACGAATCAATTTTATTTATTTGCGAGTCATACAATCGGCTAACAGTTCAATATCTTTTTATACAACGATTTGTCAATAGTTTCAGAATACACTTGACTGTCCTTTGTAATGATTTTATTATTGGTTCAAATATTCTTCTTGATGTTTTCCTTAAAGACATAAAAATCCTGACGACTCAGATCTAGAGGATACGAGGGATGGGGAAGCAAATCGACACTCAATTTATATAATTTTTGTCAACGCCCAAAACCATTAACACATTCAGATTGTTCTTCATTATAAGTAAACGGGGCAGCAAATTTTCATGCAAAGTAATGAATAAAAATCAATAACATTATATATATTTATATATATATATATATGACGAGGCATTCCGCTGGCAACATTTGCACAGTAAAATTATTAAGTACTGGCCCAAGGCTTCCGATATAAACAAACAATCTTAAGACCGTAAGAGAGGGAGAGGGAGCGGGAGAGAGAGAGAGAGAGAGAGAGAGAGAGGGAGAGAGAGAGAGAGAGAGAGAGA
>CCAG010003746.1:0-27867 GCA_001077435.1 Glossina morsitans morsitans | reverse complement strand
ATACGTAACGCAACGTAAAGAGAGAGAGAGAGAGAGAGAGAGAGAGAGAGAGAGAGAGAGAGCGAGAGTAAAGAACTGAAATGAGACCGTTTATTGAAATTTGTACGAGAAGCAAGCGTAAGTCCGCACTATGGCCATGTGCACGGCATACTGTGACTATGTTTTGAATAGACCTGGGCGTGAGTGTATTCGCGCTAAAGCATAGAAGCAGAAAAGGGTGCGGTTGTGCGTACGTTTGTTCAAGCAACTATATGCAAGCGCACACTCGAAATTTTTCATTTTTCTATATATTCATATATTTAGCGCCGACACATTTTTATTATACCTATTCTTCCCGTTTTCTATTACACATACATTCCCTATGACTGTTGTTACTCTTATTTATAAATTATGTAATGCCAATTATTTCCAATATCTATATTTTCATCAGACCAAACATCTTTTCCAATTACTATTATTTTTCTGTATCCCTTTCGGTCTCTTTCGCTTGCCGAGAATAACGAGGCTTCGCTTAAAGTCAGCCAATCACCGACAAATTGTTGTCTTCGCTGAGAGAAGATCGTGTGTGAACTTTACTTTCGGAGCCTTCTCCTGTTTTGAAAACGACAAATGCAACGCATACTAAAACATTTCAACTCATAAATAAATGTCGAAATGATATGCGCTTTTGAAAGCCGCCGCTGGACTGCTCGATGCTGATCTCAGCAATTATTGGCCGGGGTGTTACAAAGGAAGATGTGCTTGATTTTCTAAAATGTTTTGGAATCTTTGTACTCGGGGTCTGTTTGATCTTTTCTTGTACCATTTTACATGTTTCCAATGGCCTTGGACGATTATGATATTGCCCACCTGTCCAAAGAGGTGAGTTGTTATTTTTCTTTTTTTCATTAATTTTAGTTTCTCAACATCGGTTTTCATTATTTCTTTTCAACCATTTTAAGAATATTTCTTAGGTAGGTATAGGAAAGATAGAGAACTCGCGAATACATTGTTCTAGCTAGCAATGGGAAAGGAAGCTTGTAACGGAGTATATTTGAGATGAGGCTTTTCACGGAAATTTGTGTTGCGCTAATTTGCCTGAACCCATGTCTTGTCAGGGATGTCTTGTTTCTTTAACCGTTAGGACGGTTGTTTAGTGACGCTATTTAAGATGAGATATCCTATTCGAATTCACCTGTATCCGTGGAGTATCGTTCACATTCAGTTTTTGCTCATTCGCGTTATTTGTTTCCAGTTGCCTGCTTCGCTGCCGCAACTATTTTGTGTCGGACTTTTATAGTTGCAGCCATTATCGTTTTGCCGCTATGTTGAAAAAGAGTTTTTTGCGTAGATAATTTTGCCTGCACTTTACCAATTAAGAGCTAAACCAAATACATGTATGTGCATCGTGTATCATGCGCTGAATTGTCAAAATATGAGATCTTCCTACGAGTATATAGCTTGCATGCATCGCTTCAGAAATGCACAATGCTTATGCATGCATGTGCACGCACTGTGTCCAGGTTTTCAAGGCAATGTTCAAAGCATGCTTCCTGTGTATAGTCAGGCATACTTTATGCATTAGTTAATATCTACATGTAACAATCGGTTTACAAATATGAAGGTTTGTAAACATTACTTCACGTTTAGCTGCCTAATTTAGGTGATTATGTTGGTGCAGGAGTTGTATTACTGCTACTTTTGACATAGGGCATGCGATCAACGAATCAATGCGAGTTATCACGCGCTTCTGAAAATCAAGTTACGTTTCTTTACTTGATGTTTAACTAGACCGATGGACGGGTAACAAGCTTCTGTAGGGTCCCCTTGCGAGCTCTATAAGTTAAATGGTGAAGGGTGGTGGGAAATAGTTTGCTCACCTCTGTGTTCGCCATATCTGAAGGTATATAGCTAATGTTTGAAACAGTCTATATGGTGTGACAAGAAGACGAGGATAAGAAAACTTGAAGATGGAAATGACCCTGCATATTACAGACTTTCTGATAACTCTGGTAATGTAACAGAAGTCGTGTTGTTACTATAACATCCATTTAGGTGTCTGTTCTTTCGATGTCATTATTTTTATGGGGGAAAATTGTGCTAAAGATGTGTTGATATGTCGTCCCACTGTATCACACGTTTACAAAAGAAGACCATATACACTTCTATGCTCTTGAGTGCATATACACTATGGTGTTCGTATATGTGTATATATACGAAAAAAAGTGAAACATGACGTAGCAAATGTAATTTGTTTTTGTTCTATCGCATCCATCAATTTACATTAAAGATTTCCAAATGTCTTGTTCATCCGACGCTTCAATAAATTTCAATGAAAATTTTCGAAGAGACTATGAGAACACTATTCCTTATTAAAAGAAAATTTCATTGTACGAATAATTTATCTTCAGTTAATATTACATATATTTGCACATGCATATGTATTTAATATAAATGGATGATTTGAATATTGAAAGCTTATCTTTTTAATTTTCCCAGCAGGTATGTCGTCGGCCTGAGTATATCGAACTTTTGTCAATAAGACCCTTAAGTTAAGTGAGTCTCGTAAGTGGGGTCTATGTGGCAAACTAATATATAATTTCTTCCGCAATTTAATCAAAAGCAAATTTCGTAACACCCAACTTATGTTGTTTCTATCATCGTACGTACCTACGTTCGTACAGACATCAGTACATATCTAAGCACTATGTACTTAGTGTTTGTAAATGTCGCGTTTATGCGCCAAGGCTTTCATTTTGTATGAAATTTTCGGATAAACTGTATAAATCAAAGACTCTTTTGATCATGCATGATCTGTGCATACGATATAATCAAAAAACTATCGCTGTGTCTGTTTATCCGGTTTCTAAGGTGTTTGTGTTAACGTAGCTTCCTCTTACATAGATATGGGCAACAACATCCACACCATCTGCTTGGTAATCTGCAGACCACGAGCCCTTCTTCGCTGCTCGCTCGCCACTTGTCGCACTTCGAATTGTATCACTTTCACAGTTCACTATGATTTTTGAATGCCACTGTTTCGAGCGATTGTTGTAAGCGATTGCCTCAGTAACTTTGTTATTTAATCTCAACCGTAAATAATTTTTCTTCTACTTGGCCATCGAACCGATTCAGGTTTATGTTAATTTAAATACTGGCGGCCACATCCTTGCTCAGCGCCTTAATTAATAGTTCAATGGCATTTCGTTGTATATTAGATATTAAATTCTGTAACATCAAAACCGACGATACCTTCCTCTCATAGAATACATGAAGAAAGAAAAGTGCTTCTTAAATATTTAAGGAAACGATAATAAATCGTTCAGTATGTGAATTCTTTTGTCCTTCACATTTAAGACTTAGATGACATTCTGATAATTCCAGCACGAGCAGTCGCAAACGGCTTTAATCTAAGCCTTTTGGGTGAGATTTTTTAAAAGTTAAACGTGTTTTCTGACCAAATATCATCGCTCGATGGCACGAAGTTGATCAGAATGAGTTCGAAATAAGTTCATATAAAAAGTAAATCTTTTAGAGGAAAATTAAAACAAAAACAAACTCTAATTCCACGAGACCCCTTCTTCGTCTTTAGCATCGGGAACACAAATTTATCAATAATAGTCGGTTCTACGCTTCAGAATACATATATTTTGCCGGATGTCCATTGGGTAAATGAAATCTTAAAGTGGAATAAATGAAATAAAATGAAAATTACGCGATCTTTCATTATCGGCGAAAACTTGCAAACTCCATACGCAGAGTCCAATAATCAATGCATCCAATTCATGCAATCAAGAATTGTATAAAAAGTGTAAAAGGATTTACAATATCATTGGCCATGCGGGTTCGAAACATTGTCACATCGTATTTTATTTTGAAATTATATAAAACGACCGAATCTTTCTTTTATTTAAGTCCAATAGACTTATGTAGTATGATCAGTGCGGCAAGCTTGCGCATGTACTTTTAGAAATCATGAACTTGTCTAGCAATAGGCTGATTTTGTCATGAAATGTATCGCGTGTCACATCATTTTGTTGCGGCCGCATGCCGTTCATGTCGTTCATTTTCAAAAATGACATTCTCAGCTCACAAGCCACACCCAAAATATATTTTTTTACACGTAAAAGTCCTTTAGAAACATCAGATGGGTTTCCTTCCCACCAAAAAAGCAGTAATCCTTACTTTCGAAGTAATTTAATCAAATATGAAGACCATCCCACATGCACGAGATGTAACAGTGGGTTGATTGTTTTCATGACAAGACTATGTACGCATTACATTTCATAAGATAATGGCAAGGTTCAAGCAATATATTGAAAAAAAAACTGCATCACCTTATAGGATATTACAACCATCTGAACAAAATTAATATAGCCACAGGTGGTGTAGGATATAAAAACGTGTATTTCTTGTGGCGTACGGTATATAACCGGTGGCTTTAAGACCAATAGGTTCTGAGTTATTGTCCGCTGTTTAAATTAGAAACCTTCGAATTGCAAGCGCGGATGCAATATTAAAATTGAACCAACTTTCGGAGCTTAAAGCAAGTCCACGATTGGGTCTGATTTGGGCACAATTACAGTAAAATTATTCAAATCTTTGATAATAATTCGTGCACAACCCTTTCGTAGATTTAAAAAAAAGAGAATAGAAAAAGGGTGCGATTGTTGGCGTTTCATTAAATGTGTGCTTTCCTTTCCTCAGATATCCCGCGAAGAGATGACCTCGTCAGGTTTGAGGTATTTACGGCCTGCAAAAAGATAACTTGTACGCGTTTCACTATCACTTCAAATCCTGACCCAAACTATGGCTGCTAATACTGAAACTAGCATAGGTCTGAAGTGATTCGATTACTAATCAGAATAAAGTATTTACGTGACTTTTAAATTCGTCAAAAAACTGAATAATTCATTATCTTTGCTGATGAGCCCAAAATTTTGGAAGTAAACAACCAAGTTCCTAAGCCATTTCCTCGTGAAACAATAGCTGCAAAGAGTTAAGAGCTATTATTGTAACCACACCAGTGCTTAAAAGGTCTCGTTGTGAAAGCTAAATGTACGATACAAATGCGTGACCGTTCCATAATGACGACAGCATTCGTAATGAATAATGTGGAGAATGCTTCTTAATACCTATTGAAAGGTGAATTTTTCATTTATTTAAGGAAATTAAAATCGAACATTTTCTTTCGACATATTACAACCTTCATTACGAAAACGAGTGTGTATGCTTGTAAAGAATGTAGTGTTCCTTGGCAAGGTTATTAGTCATCACGATATTTGGTTCACAAGTTGACAAACAAATTTTGAGCTGCCAAGAGAACAACAATGTTTTTTTTAGACTGGACTGCTAGTTGTCAATGGAACCAAATAGCAAAAACTATGCAAATGATGAGTGACGAAGAAACACTGCTTGACTTAAGTGAAGTGTTCAGGAAGTTGGCCTCGACAAACGACGTTGATATTGACGTCAATGATGAAAGCCGCACATCTGAACTCTCTGTAATGAAGCAAGTCAACGCACTGATGCAGCGATATATCACGTGCACCGATGCGATTGAAAAGGCAGTGAAAGGTGCTTAGACCAAGATAGACTTTTCTTAAGCCACACTGTGCGTACGTACATATAACACAAAAACTTAGGGGCGACATTTTTCAAATACATTGATATCAATATGAAATGTACGAAGCAGAATAAAACAAAAGCAGGCATAAGAAGTCCACTTTTGCTGGAATCACAGAGGTAATAAAAAACGCGTTATCACGTACGATGATTGCGTCGTGTGTAGGAGCCAGTTATTGTATTTTTCGGGTCTTACTCTGGCTTCGACAGCGTGCCGATCTTGAGTACAATAGTCGAAAAAATAAAATGCAATCCAAATTTCGTAAGCGACGTATTAGAACAACTCTTCAATTTTATTTGTATGGGTTCATTAATTTGTGATTGTTTTTTATTTCGTATTATTCTTAAAATACGTTCTATGGAGCTAACGATGCGAAATAAATAGGTAAACCGTGTTGTGCAACACTGCCGTGGAAAATGCATAAATATAAATGTATGTGGGGACTAGTACTTTGGATTTTAAACAAAGATAAATTATTCGCACAATAGAACAATAGTGAACAGCGTGTACATGTGGCACAAGAGTATCTTTTATTATGCCGACCGATTTAGAATCACTTTCTGAAACAATTTCGGAATCATTTGATAAAATCGATCTGACCGTTTCTGTCCGTCAGTCCGTCTAAATGGGATCGAACCACTTCTTCGGCCACTTCCCATATAACGTCCTATTTTGAAAAGCAATTATATGAATGACCATATTTAGCGAGGAGGGTGTAAGTAAGTAAGTAAGTAGGTGTAGGAATATTAATGGTGGCCCATTTTACATGATAGTGTTTTTATTTGGTCTTAGTTACAGGCATAGACCATTAAAAAATATTCACTAAAATTTATGGAAGCGTCGGAGGATTGAAAAATTACAAATGTTTAATGTGAATGATGTGGTTCGCTATCTTGTTCACATTTCAAAATACAGGAGTGTCCATACTGTTGAGTTCCAAATATTGTACGCGTTGTGTGAGGTCGTTCTGCATAGACCTATTTCTACCGTTAAGAGTCGTTTTCTTTGCGCCACCGTTAAAATGACAATCTGATGTTGAAATTTGACACCAACGTTCATTAACGAATGAGAACCGTGACCTTAAAAAATGGTTATGCTTTGTTCATATACCCATTCACTGGGATTGTTGGATTAGAAACTTAGAGAATCTCGAAAAACATCCCAGATGCAATCTTTTAATATTTCGGTATATAATTCTCGACTCGTTTTTGACAAACTGCTACCTAAATGTTCACTATCAATACTTGTGGGATCGACGCAAAAATGATTCCGGGCGGTTTACTAATACGTTCACATTTAGCGATTCAATTTTAATCCCCATTAATTTGAGACTGGGTAAAGAAAAGGGTATTATGGGTTCGAAGAAATGGGAAATAAATGGGAAATACGTTGGAGTTCAGATATTATCGTCAACTGAACCAATCGAGACCATTTTTGAACTGAACATGAAAGCGACTCTGGGCATAAACAATAAGAATTAAAGAGCAACAAGTTAAACGTGAACTATTTCTCTGACATTAACAGAAGCATTGAAAAGTACGTTCTATGCAAAACCGTTTCCGTTTCTAAATTCTATTGACCCATGCGGTATGTTTAGTGTTAATTGGAAAAAGTTCTTCTTTTATTAAATAAAAGGAATGATTCTTTAATAGTTGTGAGTGTGAAGAACGCTATAGATATGTAAGTAAAATTGATTTGCGCTTCACTCAATACAATGTTTTTAAAATTTTTTCATAAAACTAGACATTTTTCATACTGTTTTCGCAAATTTTGCCTGTTAGCTTCACTAGTTTTCGCTTGAAAAAAGTCTGAACACAATGTTAAACCCTGTACTTACGCTTTAAAACAGGAAAACGTTGACAAAATGAATGATAAGCTCTTACGTTCATGTGCATATACAGCCCAACTGCAATGTGAGAGAGTTTTTTTGTTTCTTTTTTGTTTTTTTACACATGTTCAGCGACAGTTCGAATGTGTGATTGAAGGGGCAGAAGGCTTCAGAACGATGAAAAAGTGAATTTGTGAAAAATTTATTAAGTCATTGATTTGACTGAAAAGCAATATCGAGTTTATAAGAATCCTGTTGCATATATATTTCCATTTTCAAGAAGTAAATGAAGAAGTGAGAATCGTGGGTAGTGGTTAGAAATGTGGAACTGGTAGAGGTAGAGGATGCACATGAAAAGGCATGATGTTACATGCAATCAAACATGTTTGATACGCCTAAGTATATGTTAAGGGGAGTTATATGCAATATTATCTGGATGCGCCTAAGTGCTCATGTGCTTGCGTAAGGGTGAATACATCACAGCAGTGTGACAGCTTTGTATGATAAATGAACAAACTAACTACAGGTGGCAGTTAGTCCGGTTACTGTCTGAGAATTTAGTAAAGTTTTAATAATAATAAAAAAAAAAGTAAAAAACAAAAAGAAGGGTGGGGGCGGGGAACAAAGAAAATATAATGTGCGGTTAGTTTAGAACGAATTTAAAAGTAATGATAAGAGTAAACAAAAGTGAGAGGAAAAGATTAAAAGAAGTAAAAAAGAAAATTATTTTTTTTTTTATGGAACTCTTAAATTAAGTTTATGGTTATTTTCTCTGCCTTCTTTTTTATGATTCTGTGAAAAAGCTAAAAAAAAAAAGAGAAAAAAGCAAATAAGAAAAGGAAAGAAAGAAGACAAGCCACAGTTTTTTGGCCTAAATCTGAGCACTCGTAAAAACAGGGAAAACTTTCCTTTAACATAATTAGAAGACAAGTTTGTGGCATTTGTAATCTCTGAAAGCATTTGTTTGAATGGAATAAAAGTTTCGCTGATTTTTTTCATTTTTTATTTTTTCATTTTTTTTTTTGTTAATTCTGTTTTTTTCTTCTGTTCAAAGCGTGAATTAAAACAGAGAAAATTCATTATAGAAATGACAATGAAACTTTTTCTTCTTTACTCTATAGAAATATTAAAATAATTGTATACAGTAGGGGCTTATGCAAAAAAAAAAACAAAAAAAAAAAAAAACGACAAAAAAATAATAAAAACAAATGGAAAAGCTTGACTTAAATTGCATATCTTGATTATCTGGAATGCCCACCCGCCGTTCACATCCAAAGTACAAAAAGCAGAAATTTTGACTTCCTACACTTGTATTGTTTTCCACAATACTAGGCGTGGTACTATAAAAATTCATACTGATTTGTATAAGCAAATAATCGTCCATCCAAACAGTTTTTAAACGCACTTGGTTAGGATTGGTAAGAATGAAACTCTTAACCCTAGATATATAACAACTAACGAGATATAACAACTAATCGGATTAAGCGGGTTAGGCGGATCTCATGTTAATTGAATTTTTTTTTTTTTTTATCATTTGCAAGAGATCTAAACGTAAGTAATTTTATTTATTATGACGAATCTGTTGATATTTTATATACTTTCAAATAACTGTAGAGTATGTCTAGATCTTCATGCACTTCATATCTTCCTTATTATGAATCCAATAAAACTGGAGGTGCGATTATATTGCAAAGAATTATTATTGGATTCTTCATATTTGTCATATGTGCGGTTCAGGTACTACACATGTCTATATAGATCGAACATATACCGAGTTTGTACTTTGTTTGCTTTTTCATTTCCGCAAAAATAAAAACTCGTGCCGCAGACTCGCAAGAAGGTCACTCAGATAAAATATAACCGAAAATGTGTTTACAAAATAATCTACGAAATTGTGCTTGCAACATTTTCGGCCACACTCTCACCGATCGATTAAAAGTAAATGGCTAGTTTTCGGCTGTAAACTGATAAGTTCCTATATAGATCGTATCCATTGTAAAAGATTTTTTATTGCAAATTTCAATAAAAATGACAGTGAAAACAAAAGAAAACGCAATTATTTATACGACTGAGCTCTCAGTAGTTCCTTTAATCAATTCCGTGAATCAATTGATATTTTTTAGTATGCTAAGTAGTGCTAAGTATGCAGTTTTAAAATTTATATGGAACATGAATAAAAAACGAATGTACGAACAAGTGTGAGAACAATTCGGGTGCATGTTTTTTCTTCTTCTTTTTTGTTGAGTGTTGCTTACGAAGTACTAAAAGTAATATACTTTGTAGGGAGATAAATAAATGCATGACCACAAGTTGAAAAGAGAAGGTACACATTGAATTGTGTCAACATTGTTGTTGGACAAAAATTATCTTCCCTTACAAGAGATATTTAAACACCTACAGAAATTCTTTTATTCATTTATGAAGTAAAGACAAAAGTACAAATTGACAGACAGACAGACAGACTGACAAATGAGCAAACCATAGCTGTTCACTCGATTGTGGTTGGTTTTATTTAGTCTCTACGCTAGCGTATGTAAGCGTATGTGTATGTATACACGCGAATGATTCTGAAATAAATGTGCACGAGTGTACGAATGAAAGTAATGTGCATGAATGTCAGTTTTGGTGTGTTTGTGAGACTACAAATGAATCTGATTTGGGTCGTTGAACATTAATGCCGTCTGTTTTTTTTTTTTTACTTTTATAATTTTTCCTTTTGTTTTTACATCATAAAAGAAAAGTAGGCAAAAATTGGTTACAATGTTAGGCCAACATTTCAAAAAGAGTGTTAAATTATAATGAACGAAATTTAACCATAATACGTAAAAAAAAGAAAAAAAGAAGAAAACATTTCCAAAAACTTTATAAAGATAAGTAGCACTAGTGCTACTAAAAAACAAGTAAGAAAGCTGTATGTACCGTAGCATAAATTGTGCACAGTCACCACTTTAAATAAATATACTCGTAATTGTCTCTCTCTCTCTCTCTCTCTCTCTCTCTCTTTCTGTTTCGGGAATTTCTATTTATCTTTTAGAAAATGTATTTTGTAAGTCTGTGTGTTTTTAATACCCTATACCACATGTACACTTGTGGTACAAGGATATATTACGTTAGTGCGGATATATGTGTAGAATAGCTTGACCGAGAAGGACTTGAGATTTATTATTTATTTTTATTTATTTATTTACTTACACATGAAACTCAGCTAAAATAAAAAAATTAACAGCCGAATTCAATTGACTCCAACAAGTAAATCTTGGGCTAACTTCTATTAAAACTATATAAGAAGTACGGAAAAAGCAAAAATTATAATAACTCACGAAAGAAAAAAAGGATCTACGCAACTAGCACAGAGAGACACCCACAGCTGGGACAGATCCATAGTGCAAGTGAACCCCTAAGCCATTGCAAACATGCAAAAGCTTCGCAACCGATAACAATAAACAAAATCAGTTAATTTTCGAATCCTAGCGAGATGTTAAGGTTCCAAGTTAGTTTAAATAAATTTTCCATTTCTTTATAAGTTTTTAATAAAAGAAGTAACTAATCATGCAACGGTTTCTGTGATTTGAAATGACACTTCAATGGATTTCATTGATTGGAATTGCAATTGATTTGCTGGCTCATATCTGTCGCCCGATTGGGGCGAACTTGGAATTATGCGTCAATGGAAGTTAACATTATTTAGAATTTTAAGAACGCTTGATTCTTGCGCCAAGTTATATAACGATCTTGCTTTAGCAGCTCATGCAACGCATCAGTATTTACTGATATATTAAACCGTTTGTGGACGGAGTTGTCCAGGTTCATTTGCTAGCACAAACTAGGAGTATGATGGTTTAAGATGTACAGTGGCTTCCTGTACAATATTTTGACGTCAATCCTGAAATTCATGTAAGGGAAATACATTCAATATGCTCCAAGTACGCATGCCGTGCTATGTAAGATAAAGGAAACTTTTCTCTGATGAGAGGAAATCTGCATAAAGCTGAACTTACAAGTGTTTGGTTTTGTTGGTTCACGCTCTTCTTCTTTGCTTGCTAATTGGTTCAAGCATAGACTTTTATACTGAAGGCATAGGATTGAATAAAATTTGATTTTTTCTTCTTTTTGTTTGTAAATAGTTTTGCATTTCAAGAGTCGTGGTAGCACATGGTCGCTCTGTAAGATCGACTTTACTATATTTGTAGTTGTCGTTATGAACGGAGCATGAACTCTAATATAATTGGATCATCTGATGGGAAATTACGTCAACACTTTTGTTAATATTTTACAATAATTCACAAAAATCAACTACAAAAAAAAAAAGAAAAGAAAAGAAAAGAAAAGAAAAAAGAACATGAACAGGGGGCAAAAAAAAAAAAATGGGGAGAAAACAAAAAGATTCATTATTTGTCTTTACCTTATCCGGGTTTCTTTACAATTTTAAGAAGACAACCAACACTATTGTTATGTAATAATAGGTAGAAAAGATATTTACATATCTACTTATATATGTGTGCAGACACAAACGCTTGTAGCATATGTACAACATCATTTTTGTAAATCTTTAGAGGGTTTTGCAATTGCTTATGTTATTGTTGTCTTATTCTTCTTGTTACATTTTCTTTTGTTTCTTTTCACCAGCAATCCTACTAAACAATACAAACAAGAGTACTCGGTTGCGTTTTCAAGTGTAATTCTTGTTCATTTCAATAAATTTTTCTTAGCTTTACACCCGTGTTCACACGCATGCATACACATGCATATAAACGCATACGCATACGCATATATATACGCAATATAGCCTATACATATATACATATATATATATATATATATATATATATATATATACTTCTTATCCATATATATATAGATACATACATACACATAAAGGTGCAGACAAGGATTTTTGCACATTCTTTTGACATTTCTTTACAAAAATTTACATATTTTCCTCACTGCTTCTTTGATTGTTTATTTTTCCTTTTTTTTTTTTTCTTTTGCATATGCACTCTTTCATTGTTATGACTTTAAGACCTTCTGAGATTGCATGACATATCTTGTTGTTCTTATTGTTGTTGCGTTTGTTTTCTTTGATATTCAGTATAGAGTACTTGTCAGAAATTTTACCCATAACGTTTCGTTCTTATTGCTTTTTCTTTTTAAAAAGTTTTTTTTCAACGCATACATGCACATGCATACACACACACACACACACATGTATATATATAAAATCTGTCTGTTTAACGACGTGTACAATAGATAACAATATCTGTTATGTTGAAAAGATTGTTGCGTTTGACTTGTTTTTTTTTTTTGTTGGTTTGCGAGATTCTTTTGAACAATTTTTAGATATTTCGATTTTGTTATTAAATTTTCTAAGAATTTTTGTCGGATTTTCCAAAACTATCAGAAAAACAAACTATATATGTCAGTTACCTTTAACATATCCGCATAATTATTCAAGCTCAAGGTTCATTTAATAATAGGAAATAATTGCTTCTTTTTTTTTTTTGATTTTTTATTGTTAATGCCGGAACGAAGGCTCCTGCTTGGAACGGAAAGGCAAAGGCAGGATGCTAAAACGTGCAATCGAGTGTGGCATTCATTTGCGTACACTTCGTGTTAAATGGTGCGTAGAATATATATTTTTGTTGTTTTCATAATCCAACGTTGCTTTTATTGTTATTGTATCTATTGATAATTATTGTTTGTGTTTGACACATCCATAAACCGTTTATTTTCGAATTGGTATAAATGAAAATTATTTCAGATTTTCTTTGTTTTTTGTGTGTCTTTTTCTATAAAAGTTCGTGGCAATTTGTGAAATGGTTGGTTCTAGCGAGCGCAGAACATTGGTGACATTAATCCAATCAAACTATGCTAAAACGTTGCAAGTAATTGCTCTTCGAAGTTGAGGCAAATAGCTCTCAAAAAACTCGGTATATTTTATAGAATCACTTCGATCAACTAAGAAGCCTAAGCAGAAGAATGCATTCTGGCCATTTGCTTATAATTATGTCGTGCCTATTGTTAACAAGTAATGTGCTTAGATCTCTTTATTGGTTGAAGTAGAGTGTGCAAGGGAGAGGCGGCATCTTTCATGGCAACAATGCCAGTCCACTCACGTTTTTAATGACTTGACAAAAATCGAGAGAAGTTGATTAAGAAGTTTTGATGCTTTCAGTGAAGAATCCGAGTCTCCCTCCCTCCAATTATCGTCTGTTGCACGCACTCGAGTCGTCTCTTGATGGTCTCAAGATGACTTCAAAAGATTGAGTCTTTCGTCTAAAAATCTCAGAATTTCTACAATCGTGGCATTATGAGTTTGCGACGATAAAATGACAAAAGACTGGATTGTGCTCGATAACGAAACAAACTTTATCTCCCTTATGGATAAATTAATGCAGTTGTTGAAAAGTCATTGGTTGCACGTTGAGCTCGTTGTTGAAACGATCTTCCGAAAATTTTAGAACTGCTATGTTAGTCTCTCCAAGCAAACATTAATTACTTTAAGGAATCCATACGTACATATTGTCAACAGTCTCTCGTTGTAACATGATTTATGAGCTTAATTATATGCCAAATATTCGGACAAACATACTGCATTTTATATAAAGAATTTTTGTGCGTCAAGTTGACGTATATTAGATGTAATAACATCTGTAAATTAACTGTAAATGGTTTCGAAATAAAACTCCCAAGCACAACCATTAATAATCATATGCTTGCATATTTCGTAGAGTGAACTTAGGCCACTTTCAAAATAGACGGTGATAATATTGCTATGCGTGTTTCAAGTTTTTCACTCCCAGTAAAAATATTGACGTTGGTTAGATAATGAAAGCAAATTCTTGCCTTGTTTGGATAAGTCCAGGGGCAAATTGATGAAAGTTGTTCATTTTAATCTTTAATGCGCTGCAGAGAGGATTAACTCAGCTTTTGTCATAAAAACAGGGGCGAGAGGTGAACCGGCAGCCCTCAGCGTTTCAATGTTTCGTTTTCTTGTTGTTCTTCGGTATTCTCAGTCGCCACTGTTTCTCTGAAATGTGAAATCCATATTTACCATATTTTGTCACTATTGATTGGCATGGGCTCGGTATTTTTTTATTGTTATCTTACGTTTTTATTTACTGTCAACGCATATTAAATATCAATTATTAGAAATCGCTATCAATTATTTGCGTACTAAAGAGAAAAGAGAAAACGCAAGGCTTGGACCTACTTCGTAACAAATCTCTCTTAGGTTGTTTCCTCGCCCCGCTTAAGCTATTCTAAGTTTTGATAGAATGCAATTAGTTTTATTCCTTTTACAGCATTGCGGTACCCTAGTCCCTCTTAACGTCTTAAAATTTTTGAAGTGAAAGTCTGCTTTAAAGAGTAACGCCACCGTAAAAGCCTCAAAAAAGAAACAAATGAAAATAATACAGTCAGCCACGACCGGTTGTTAAATACCACCGCTTCACTTAATACACTAAAGAGGAAACATGCAAAGTTACACTTCCCATGAAAGACCGCATTCTTCGGGCCGCCCAAATCGTCCACTAATGTGATTCAAACTTAGTTCAAGAAATTGATCTGCTCCAAATTTTCGCTATCAGTTTAGAATGATGAAATACTATCACTTAGTCATTTTGAAAATTACCATTTTTATACCCTACATCACTTCTGGTACAGGGTATATTAAGTTAATGCGAACGTGAATCCCAGAAGTGCTTAAGATAGGCCCATGTTTTATTATCCCGATTGGTTCAGAATCGTTTTCTAAGTCGATCTAAGCTTGTCTGGCCTTCTGTCCATCTTATATCTGTCTATGAATTGTTGTCTATTCAAGTTGTAGGTTGCACTGTTTGAGATATTTTCATGAAATTGGGTATATAGGACGAACACTATTGATAATGGTTCGGATCGGTCCGCTCGCTATATAACGTCCTATTCTGAAAAGTCGTAGTATAGAAAAAAAAATGTAAATTTCAAAATTTCTCGGCAAAAAGTACTGAGTAGGTATATTTCGGCATTGTAAATTGATGTAAAAACTTTGGGAGGCGTGGGGCAATTTTTTGAAGCCATTCTCATATATCCGTTTTTACGAAAACGGGAGCTTTGCACGCACACAAAAAGTAGAGGTTCGAAAATTTCATGGTAAAGATTGGTTCATAACAGTAAATTGAGAAAGAAATCCGCCTTACCGAATTCGGATCACGTAGGTCTATGCTATGGATACCCCCGTTTATAACGATTCTCGTGAAACGTAAACGCTTATATGCCAAAAAAGCCTAATTGTGAATTTTAGAAAATTTTGTTCATGATAGTTATTAAATAAAAAAATTAAGTGGGCATAATTTGGACCACATGGGTCTATTTTTTGGCCCCACTCTGTATAAGATATTTCATTTCGAAAATATTTTATAATGAAAATTAATTCATAACAACGTTTCAGCAAAACAGTTAAGGATAGAGAAATCGAATCACAAAGGTCTTTGTTTTTTTTTTTCGGATTCCAATATATATATAGACGCTACTACGAAACGCAAACTCTTATATGGAGAGAAAATCTAACCTTCCAATCTGCGGGCTTTCATGCGTACTCTTTGGGGTATTTGGTGTATTATTACCAAAACGACCGAATAACTACTGGGCGAAGTGGTGTTGGATATATTATGTTCCCACTTGTTTCTAATAAAACCATTTAGCAGATCAGCGATTCGATTTGCAAAATCATTTTCTAGGATAACATTTGCATATAGTCTAACTTATGTCATTTTGAACGTCATTGGCTGCTTGTGGTGGATCAAGAAAATATCAGTAACAAAAAGTGTGACTCGGAAGATTTGCGGAAGCATTTTATAACTAATCTGAAAAATATGCGCATCCAACAGAAGGAAGAAGCAGCTACATTTTTGAAAGTCAATAGTGTTTCTTCTTCTTCCTTTAAATAAAGTTTGATAAGTTTTTGCAAAAGACAAGGAACGATCAAAGTAAGACTAAGTAAAAAGATGGCATCTAATTGAGCCAAAATACTAGGAATTCCAGGACATTCTGTAAATCACATTGAATTAATCAAAGAAAAATTTTCGATAATATTTTAAATGATTTCTTGCTTTTTTTGCTCTTTGCTTTGTTTTGTTTCGGATTTTACGCAGAATGGTAAAAGGAAAACTTTGTATAATAATTTACAAAAATTTTTCTTAAATATGCTTAAAAATATGTTGCGGAAAAGTTAATAGTGTGTTTACACTTGACGAAACCATCACAGCAGTATGTTATTTTTTTCATTTCACTTGTTACTCGTTGAAACTTCGATTGAAAATTCTCCTTCGTTCTCTCTCTCTCTCTCTCTCTCTCTCTCGCTTTTTCTTTCGCTCATTCTCTCTATAGCAATGTTAATCTCAAAGTTCGTTTGCCAATCAGATTCAGATATATCTCAGGACTGACTGGGAAAATGAAGGCGACATTAAAATAATTACACATTTTCCACAAAAAAAAACTGAAAAACGAGAGAAGAAAATGCAAAAGATATTACCTTTTAATCTTTGTAAAAGCACACATGCTTTTATCTGACACATAGACATTTCAAATGATATTCAACATCAAAGTATTCAAAGGTAATATCGGAAAACTTCAGCTTTTCCAACGACATATAGACAGACGATTATTCGACTTACAACATCGACGAAATAACTTTGTATATTTTTTTTACATTCGTTGAAAGAGCTTTGTTTGCTTATCTGAAGTAGTTTCGATCTCTTAGATGTCAATAGGATAATCGATCACTCATCAACAAGGAAGCATTGCTGCTTCATACAGTAAATGGGTTGAAAATAAAATCCATGCTTATAGATTTCTTTTCTATAATCGAAAATCCTAATCAACACTCCCATTGGATCGTCCAATATGCAAATGCTCGTAGTGCTTTGTTTACAAATTCATTATACCAATGTAATCGATAAAGGTCATCAAAAGCTTCGCCTCTAGCCAAACTTTACTTTTTTATTACTATTTTTCCTTTTCATAAGATTCGTTAATAGAAAACTTTGGCAGAACTTTTTATCCTTTGAGTAAGTTTTAGATGCAGCTACTCAAGTGAATGGCGTCGCTCCCTGTGTACTTACTTGTGTGAGTGTGTGTGTGTGTGTATGTGTGTGTACATATCTTTTTCTATTTCTATCTACTCTACTGTTTGTTTATGATGTTATTGGGTGTATGTTAAAGTTTGTTTTAACAAACATATAAACTTGAGCGTAAAGTTTTCGATAAATTTAAACAAACAACACACAACAAAACCATTCACTCGATTCTTTTACATGCATTTCACATTTTCTAGTCGTGAAAACACTAACAGAATTTGTTAGCAAAAGGAAAAAAAAAAAGAATAACAAAAGAGTAACAAAAAAAAACATTAACAAACAATAACCCCTACAACAAATTACAACAAACATTCTTATACGATATACAATACGTGTATCCACACCGTCAAATACACGCATATATAAACACAGATATATATATATATATATATATATATAAACTTATACCGATACACAGCCGTGCAGACACATAAGAATAACATAGGAATGTACTAAGTTTAAATCCGCGCTGAAAATCCGATTAATACGGATTGAATTTTGTAGAAAAGATAAAACTACACACACATAAGCATATATATATGTACATATAAACATGCATACAATCGCAAGTGAATATATACAAAAGTAATGTATATAAAAGCTAATGTGTGTGTGTTCGTTTAAGTATATATGACTGAATTTATTTGTATGTTACGTTGTTAGAGAGTAAAGTCATTGAAAGTAAAACAAGTTCACATGTGACTGCGCACATTAATGTGAGAACTTTATACGTACGGATTTTAGTAATAGTTGCGATTGTGAACGAGTATGTGATATAAGAAATATGAAGAGGGCATGTATATGTGTTCCAAGTACAAATTCACTTGTAATAGATATCTTAACATATCCGTGTAAATACATATCTATCATATATATACATGCATAAATATCTTCATACATACATACATAAATACATACATACATACATACATATATTTATATATATGTATATATGCATATCAAAGCCTGCATGTTACAGATTAACTTATGTTAACTTAGTTTTGTTTGATTGCACGAGTGTGTCTTTAGAGGAAAATCTAGTTATTGTATAAAATTAATTGCTTTGCACAAAATTCAACGAGAAAATCCATCTGACTGAATAACTATCTCACTGACTAAGTGATTTTGCGACTAAACTGACTACCACTGAATTGCGAACAGCTTATATTAAATTATAACGATTATCAAATATATTAACTTTTTAAATTGCGCGCAAGAAAAGAAGATTTCGAGGTAAGATTTACGCCCATTGATGCAAAAATGTTCTACGCTACAACACGAGTAGCTAAAAAATGAATTATAAGTTAACTTACTTTTGCTTTAAGATTTAGTCAATCATTTTCATTTTCATCATTAAAAACTTTTTCATGTATAACATAAAAATGCAAAAAAAAGAAGAAGAGAATTCAAAACAAATTTGCTTGATAGCCAGTTATTGTTATGACTCTTAAAGTGAACCAATCAAAAATGTCTTCCATGTTTCATTAAACAAGTTTATTACAAAATAAAAATTCGAAAAAATTAATTACGTTGATGATGCATCGTCGAGAATCGTTGTTTGCAAAAACTGCTATAACGTCATTTTCTTCTTAAATAATTACTAGAAATTTTCTTCAACTATCGTAATAAATATACAAAGCAAGAATGTGTAACAAATATATTTAGAAGATGTAGCAGCTAATTACTGCTGCATACAATATTTGAAAGGCAAAAAAAACTTGTCTAACAACTACTAAGGAACTTGAAGATTAACAATTTTTTATTGAATTAGTTACACTTTACACTTGGCAGCTGATATATTAAATAAGATGATGAGAAATCGAAGCACAACCGATTAACTGATGACACACACACACATATATATATATATACATATATATGTATATTGATAATGTATACAATAAGGCCAATATTTGATGCCATTATTAGTTATTTACGAAAAGTTGATTTTACTCCAATCCATCTTTCAAATTGCGTCGACTTTCAATTTGACTTTCTAACCACTATAGTGGACAACATCCTATATCTTATTCCTGATACTAAATATTCATATGGTTAGGGTAATCTTAACTGGGTCCATTCACGTGACATCTCGTGTGAAAAATCCGTCAGAGATGTTGTCTATGAACAATATCTTCAACACCTTGACGCTATTGATTGGCGAATCCTAACGTAAGTTGCGTTATTGGGTGAAGTAAAAGAATCAAGCGTATGCCCATTCTAAGCAAATTTAACACATGCTACGTAATAAAGATACACTGTGAGGTAGTAGTGGCGACTCTAACGAGGTAGATGTACAAGCTATTAGTGAGTTTTTCGTGCAAAATCAACTAAATGTTCGCGATTCAAAACCATTTTTTAATAATTTTAGACGAAGAGTTTTCCCTTTCTCTTTCCAGAATGTTAATGATGATTCTCTATGGTGCTATTCTAAAAATAACATCTACCTCGGTTCGGTTTGACGGAGTATTTATCAAACTTGTTAATATGATCGTTTCCTGCATATGGAACCATCCACTAGAATTCGTGAATATGGTACTAATGACCTCCATGTTTCTCAAGGAGTGGAAAATAACTCGAATAAGACCCATTCCTAATCGAGGCCGTTCTTTTCCACTTAATAATCTTCAACCGAATAACATCCTGTTCTGCTTCTTCAAAGCTACAGAGCATATCATCAAGGAACAACTTGATTCATTATTGAATAACAGTGATGTCCTGAATGATGCCCAGTTCGGTTTTCGGTCTGCACGTTACACTTCGAAACTCGATCACATCAGTACGAGCTGTGCTCTTGTCGCCCTGCATCTAACAAAAGTATTTGACAGAGTCCCATACACTAAACCTGTCAAGAAATTGTATGATAAATTCAACTTTTCCCGAAGCGCTTGTAAATTTATGTGGTCGTAGATTTCGGATCTTAAACAGCAATCAAGGTATTCCATTGATCTTGAAGATTCGATGCAATAACCTGGAGTAGCCCTTGATCACAAACTCAACATTGACCTCCACATTGACAATGTCTCTGCTAAAGTTTCTCTTACTCTCCAAAAATCTTAAAATCTAATCTTATATCTGCCTCTAGGGCAAAACGAACGCTGCACTGATTACGCACGACCTGAAAAACCGCTTCAATTCGTCAGATTGGGGAAGAATTCGCAAAGTTCTATAAGCACGCATGTTTCAGCGTAGATACTTGGTCTCATATCGAGCTTTGAAAAGTGCGGAAATCTAGACGTCGGTGGCGCAAATCATGCCAAATAGGGTAAGGCCGAAACTTACCATAAGAAAATTAGAGCTACAGTGATCATCTCGGCAATGTATATAAGGTAAGAATGGACGGATGTACTAGTCGTTGATTTGTCGTTTCGATAGCTTGCGGTAATATATCTTCACTTCCTAAAACAGATATGAGGATTCTGCTCTCGGAAGAAACAACCATCATATTAGCAGGCCTATGCTATTGGACGATGCAATGAGACCGAAGAGATTGAAACAAACAGTCACTAATTAAACGCGATGGGAAAGGAGAAGCGCCATGTTTCGATAAGCATACGACAATCGCGATGAGAGAAAGAAAAAGGATATTTGCTTCTACTCCAAATATAAGGCATAATGACTTGAAAGAATGCTTGGGAAAATAAATGACCTCCTCAAAGAGTTTTTGCCCTGCCGTATGAGCTTCTAGAAATAACTGCACTGTAGATGATATTGCAATGAAGCCGTCTCCAGTACTGCGACGCCACCACAGCAAATGAGAAGCAATCAGGGAATCCAATAATCTCCGAAAGATGCGAAGTCAAGCCAACAATCCTCTGCGAAGTAATACCGCGGAGTGGTTGTACGGTGCACACCGGTAGAAGAAGCGCGGCTGTGTGCGCGCTAATCTTTCTCTTTGTTTTATTAAAGCGCACTGGGACCCTTCAGGTTCTCAAATACATATCTATATAGGGTTTATTTAATCTTTAAAATCTATTCTATTTCGATGATTACCTCGCTGTATCGTTCTGGGCTTGAAATTTATTATTTCACTACTGGTTTCCTTGTTGTTACAAAATTTTGCACTTAAGGTATTCTTCAGACATAAAAAGTTAAATATGGACCGCAGAGCAATTGCGACATCATAACGCTGCTATGTTAAACAATGTAAGTCGAGACAAACTTTGCTAATATTCGTTCCATTTTCAAAAGACTGGTAAAAATTACTTCGTATAGCTTATCCGTAATTCCCGTTTCTTTTACCGTTTTTAGAATGATTTTTCTTTTGCTACGCAGTCCAAGTTCTTTGATTTCTCTGATATCTTCCCCCGATTTCATATAAAGCGAATCTGCTCGATAAGTAACCAATGCACTTTTAAATTTATTGTTTCCTGTTGATTCAACTACACATACATCAGACTTCAGGTTTCCCGCACGATTGCTGCGACCATTGGGTTTCGAAGAGTAAACGAGCGAATGGAGAGATGAGCTTGGGCACATCGTTCTGGATGTATGTATCTTATAGGGTCTCCGTCCCACTCCGCTTATATTGAGCTAAAACAAACGACATAATATTCTTTACTTAAAATACTGCAGATACCGATAATTATAGTATGGTAGAAGAAAATAGATTGGATTAAAACATAAGAGTGTTAGACAACATAGTGTTCAGATGTAAAAAGCATACAATTTAAAACTAAGCACAAATATTAATAGAACCCTTTAAAACCTCAATGTAAAGATTCTTCAGATCAGTCGACTGACTTTGGGTGCTTTTATGCACTTGCTTGCTCTGTAAAATAAATAAGATTGGTCGTGAGACGGATCTCGCTTCCTTGTCTTTATTTTCGCAAAAATTGTCATAAAACGTTACATGGATAATATGTGACGATGTGTATGCATCATATCATCATCATCATCATCATCATCATCATCATGATCCGCGTTTTAATTAACTCTCTTATTCTCTATTTAGTTGATGTTGGAAATTTAAAATTCCTTCTAAGGCTTAAGGCATAAATAGTTTTCTTCCTCTTGTTATAGCTGAACAAGAGAAGCGAATATTATTCCTTTTTTCAATATGCAAGTATTTCAATATTAAAGTTGTTGTTATACTTAATAATTTTTATTCATAAATTTAAAGCTGCATAATATTCTTGGTTTTTTTTTTTTTTTTTTTTTTTTTTTTTGCTTCGCTAATATTGTATAGAGCCTTTTATATTATTATCTCTTCTTTTTTTTTACTGTTACTTTATATTAAATATCTCTTCCTTCCCGAGTTTTTTGGAGGTTTTTTGGAGGTTTTTCTGTATGTTTTTTTTTTTTTTTTTTGGTTTTTGGTTTTTTTTTTTTTTTTGCACAATATTGCAATAAACTTGTGTCTGTTGGCACATTTTGAAGTTTTTATTTGTTGGCATGTATCCAAAGAAAAAAATTATGTGCATTTTAGTATGCTTCTCTCTCTCTCTCTCTCTCTCTCTCCATGTGTGTGTATGTGTGTGTGTGTGCTTGTGTCTATATATATACGTTATTATCCTTTATAGAAAGTAACTCTTGCAACAATAAGCTACACTTCATTTAGTTTGAAATCCACTCAAAATCATTCGTGCATAACCATTCAACACAATGCATACAATGGGAAAGGCATACACATGTTTGTGTATGTATAAGCTTTGTAGCTGTGAATTTGATATAATGGGACAAACATCAGGGGCGTTATTTATTTGCACTCTAGTGTAATTAATTTTTGGGCAAATTCCTTTTTTGTCCATGTCTGTTGTTGTTTTTCTTTTTTGGTTTTTTTTTTTTCTTATCAACATTTTGGCACTGGCCCGGTTATCTCTGAACTGAAACTGGTAAAGAAAATTTCGGTTCATTCAGTTTGTAAATGTGTTTAGTTGCAAATGCATAAATCTATAGAAATAGAAGCTAATATAACGGATAGCTTATCAGCATTTAAATCATTTCAAATATCGTCGATTGTTCATTCATCTTGTGATGTCTGCACTCTTAACACTACACACACAATAAATGATGCCTTCAAATTATTTGTTTGTCTATTCTGCTGGATCTAAGATATAATAGATGGTCTAAAGAATGTTAAAATTTCAATAGAAAACAACT
Organism: Glossina morsitans morsitans; assembly: GCA_001077435.1. Classification (NCBI taxonomy): domain Eukaryota; kingdom Metazoa; phylum Arthropoda; class Insecta; order Diptera; family Glossinidae; genus Glossina; species Glossina morsitans. The sequence continues at coordinate 4,220 of CCAG010003746.1, read as the reverse complement.
TACTTTTCAACTCACTATTCTTTAACTCGATACTCATATGCAATGAAATATTTGCGACTTACGTTAATGCTTATAATTTTTTTTTTATTCAAATATTCATTTTATGCCTTTCAGTTTGTTATTGATAGGAGCGTATAGAACATTTGTCGAATTCGTTTTCTACCATTGTTTCTTACTATTCTCTACATACTCTCTGAGACTATTTCGTAAACACTTTAAAGTGTAATTAATCATTTTATGTATACACTACTCATGCTACGTTCAGGATTGTTTCGGAAATCTATCATCATAGCCTAATCCATAAGCCTGTGTAAATGTTCTCCCACTATGTATAATTCGGAGAATAATGGGTTATATTTCTTTGCCTATCTACAATAACAGCTTGGCTTAGAGTCATGGCTGCACTTTGAAGCAACGATGTTCTGTTTCCAGATTTTCAGACCTTACGTCTAATTTTGCATATAGATTTTAAAGAACAACTTAAGTCAAATTTTTAAACTTGAGTTAATAAACTTAAGCTAGATTAATTTAATAGTAGTTGTAGGGTAATAAGTTCAGTTAAAAGATCAAGGTCACAGTCTATCTTCTATGAAGATGGAAAAAATATCATATTAATTTAAAAGGTGCCGCCAGTTGGCAATCTGTAAGTATGTCTGTAGACAAAAGTGTATAAAGTAAAAGCTAATTCGTGAACGCGAGCGAATAGTTTAGTGATTAAATTAGCGCTAAGGGCTGATCAAATGATTCAAAAATCCTAGTTTCCTTGGTTTTATATCACGGGCGTTTACTTCAATCTATGATCTTAAGACGAAAGGAAAGTAAAAAAACCGCGCTTTAGATTTTTAACGAATCATCCCGGACGTTTGCGTGACTTTGTGGACTTAAAGACAATTATTTTCATAAATAAAATATTCCTCGGATCGCTCTCTACTGAAGCAGTTGCCTTGACGCGATATGTCATCCCAAGTGGTAAAATTTCTGCTACTTTCACTTTTGATAAACCCTCAAAAGGGAGATTATCACCAATTGAACTCATGTTTTTTTTTTTTGCCAACCACTTATTAACAAGCAAATACACTGAGTCACAACTCACCATGAAATACGTTACACTACCTTACAGTCATTGACATAAAGACTTTTCAAAATAAGGTCTTGCGTGGAAAGTGATCAAAAAAGTGCCTTCGTCTAAATCGTTTTCGATAGCGTTCCTCCTTCGGCCAAAACCCGTCAGCATATCAAATACACTCTAATTGTTTTAATTTTTTAAGGCAATCAAAATTTTCTTTCTCTCTTTTGCTTCCTAGATTAAGAAGCTACCCAATCAAAACTGACATATATCTGACGTAGGTAAAGTTCCTTGAAGTTCACTAGTTGCACAAGCAAGTATAGTGACGCCCTCCATTTTCTCCCAACTCAAAATTCTCTACCTGTGAATCGTACCGTTCCTAATACGGTTGACGTCTGCTTGGCGGCAGTAGCCCCCAGAAAGGTAATATTCGTGTCCAGAATGGCGCCTGACATGTCTGAGGATAACCTATAAAGTTATTTTACTGCAAAAGTCCTGCTCATCAATTTCAAGCGTGTTAGCATTTTTACTTCAACAAAGAGCTATCTCGTCTCAAGTGAAAACATGGAAAGTTCATTAAATAAACGATTGTGGCTACCTCGGTCCTTAATAAAGGAATTCCTTCCTAGGGATCGTCTCGTAATGTTAATTCAGTAGATCTTCCATCCTCAAAAACCTAAATGTTTCTTCAGTCCCAGCAACTTTTATTTATCAAAATATTAAATGTTAGGGACCTAAGCTGGAAAATTCCCACGACTTTTCCAAATTCAGTAGGCATGGAGTTTTTCTACTTTTTCACAATTCTTTCTAGGTTTTCAGGTTTGGATCGCACTGATGATCGTGTTTTAACTGCCATATCTGCTGCAGCCCCGTTCTGCCGCTAAACCTGCTGATATGTTCGTACCATAGGCGGACTTCATTTTGCCACAAGTCACTTGGTGTAATAATGATAATTCTGGCAGTATGGTCCACAATTCGACATCTGAGGAAGGTATTGTGTTCTTCAATCAATCATTTGATCGTAATTTATTTCAATACAACCGTACTCCCGGGCATAACTGTAAAGCACTATCCGTCTTTTAGTTTACCTGAGGATCCGTATTATCGGATTTGCATTTCTTTTCATTACAGGCATGATGGTCCGCTGAAGCATTGAAACCTTACTATCGTCGTTCTACAATGTATTAAACCTATTTCAGCACCCGTTCCGATCAAGCAACCTCGCTCTCGAAGCAAGTGCCTGCCATGGCTTAACCAGAGTATTAAATATTACAGAAATAAGAAAAACAAACTTTTCAAAAAATTTACGAAAAGTTGTTATGCTTACGACAATTTCGCTTACCCTGGCGCAAGGCATAGATTGAATGACCTCAATCACCAAAGTTATTGCAGATACCTTTAGTTGATTAAATCTTCACCGTCAACTCCAAAAGAAAACTATCCATATATCCCTCGCGTGTTTCTTTCAATTGCTCCGAGTTCTCCGGTCATATTGAAAGCTCAAATCTTTTCACTGAATACTTCTGACGAACTTTTTTTAAGTGCTGATTCCGATTCAACTGTTAACTGCCCGCATCCGGTGACTCACTGGGTTTCGATTTCTAACTTATTCATGTTGGAAAACGACGCTTTACATTGTTCGGGGTCTCTAAAATATAATTGTGCGCCTGGACCTGATGGGATTCCATCATGTACACTCAAATCATTCGCTGACGAGTTATGTGGTGTTATTTCATTGATTTTTAATCAGCCCTTCAAATCAGGTGTTTTCCCTTTGTGTTGGAAAAGTAGTTTTCTTATTCCACTTCACAAATATGGGAATAGACGTCACATTTAGAACTGTACAGGCATCGCCGAGTTGAGTGTCTTACCTAAATTGTTTGTTACTCAGCATATAGGTTTTGCTATTAAATCTTGTATTTTCCCATTCAAGCATGGCTTTTGAAAAGGAAGATCTACTGGCACGAAATTCTTAGAGTTTACTTGCCATGTTTTCAAGGATCCTTTTAGTGGTACTCTCACTATATACCATATATACTGATTTCAGTAAAGTGTTTGACTTAGTTAACCATAACTTACTGATCTTCACACCTCAGGCCTCTAGGCTTGCCTTTGTACTTAATGAAATGGATAGGCTCTTGTGTTCATAACAGATCGTTCAGGGTTCTGTTTAACTTCATCACTTTGGATGATTTTCAGGTGACGTCTGGCGTCCCTCAAGGCAACTACTTAGGAACCCTTTTATTTAATTTATGCATTAATGATCCAATGATCTCGGTGATTAAATCCAGCCAGACCTTAATGTATGCTGACGACGTTAAACTGTTTTCTTTCTTCTCCGTGGAATCGCATTCCTATCAGCTTCAAATTGACTTAAATAATTCGGTTACACGGTGCTCATTAGGAGGAGGAAGTCATTCAATACTGAGTACTTTTTGATTCACACAAGTTGGAAACCGTAGATTCGTTCATCGGTGTAGGAGTTGTGTTCGACCAGAGATTACGTTTTAATTTGTACATTGGGCTTTCTTTAAGTAAAACTAGGTGCACGCTACGTTTCATTAAGACATAGTCCCAAGAGTTTATGAATCCGTACATTAAACAGAGGCTGTACATGTGCTTAGTTAGACAAATCTTTGAGTGTTCCTTTGTTGTGTGGTGTCTTTCCTACAGACGCTACGTAGATTCAACTGAATCCGCTCAAAAGTAATTCGTGCTGTTTGCCCTTAGGAATGTGGGTTGGGATCCGAGTGTCTCTCTACTTTCTTATGAAAATACCTTGCTTCTGTTATCTTTACCATCACTTGAGAAACTTAGATTTACTCTTGGGATTTCCTCCTTAATTAAGTTAGTAAATGGCACTATCGATTCGCCTACATTACTTGCTGAGATAAGTCTGAATGTCCGTAATCGTTTCTCTAGGCACTTCGTTTTCATTAAGAAGAGTCAATGTAAATATAGTTATAAGCTGCGTAATCCGTTCAGTGCTGTTTGCAGAAACCTGAATGATGTCTATCACTCAATCTCAACATTGGACGCCTTAAAGTCTATCAAAATAACTATGCTTAATAGGCGTGCCTATGCCTATGTCGTATTTAAACTAACTTGGAACCTTAACATCTCGCTAGGATTCGAAAATTAACTGGTTTTGTTT
>CCAG010003740.1:0-17745 GCA_001077435.1 Glossina morsitans morsitans | reverse complement strand
AGCGCAACACAAGATTGTATAGAGCTTCTCATAGTTGCTTGCATTTTTTTATTTATTTTCAATTGCAATGACTTTGCTTGAGCTTAGCCTGCCGCTCCAAAGCGGTTTGTCGACTTTACTTCAGTTCAACTCAGTTCACTTTAGATTAAGTCTTTTTTTTTTTTTTTTCCTATTCAAATGGAGTTCGGCTTTAATTTTTTAAAATTTATTATTGTGTTTAATTATTTTAAGATCGTATGCATTTCCATTAAAAGTGCAGCCAGCAGCAGCAGCAGCAGCAGCAATCTAGCAATGTCAGGGTTGCCAATATATATTTCATAAGTAATGCGAACGATCCGACTATATGTTAGAATGTGTTAATGACAATCAGTACATCAGGCATCGGGCATAGTCCAGGTTACGTAATGAGAAATATCAAGAAGAAGATATTCGAAGAAATTTCAAAACTTGAGAAATGCGATACGAAAAACTGATTAATTAATGAAAACATATATCCAGGATTTAAACTCAAGCTGACAACTCTATGCTGCTCCTAATCTCCAAGACATTTGTGCATGCCTTGACATCAATTTTGTTAGCATTTCCTTTAGAACGAATCCCAATGCATATTGTAATCGATCGATTCGCTAATCGCTAATAATCGCTTCCCAAGCAATTGAGGCGCTTGGCTGCCTTGTGTAAGTAATTTTATGCAACCGTAGCCATACTCTCTGCTCGAGTATGAGTTAGATTAAGGAATTGATGTACATGCACATATGTTGCGGTATGATTCCTTCACTTTAATCGATGTACATACCGAACAATATTGTTTGGGAGGCAATTTTCATTTGCCCCACTTGGTGCTATCTCGCAAAGTAAAAGTAAAATTCATATGCGTAGAGAAATCATTTGCAAAATAGAATTTTTCTTTTAACTAAGTGCAAGTAAAAGTCGAATCATGCATAAGTCTTTGTCGATTGGTCGTTGCGCTGCTTTAGCGGCAAGAAACTTTACGCAACGTGCTTTTCGTTGATCTCGTGTAACTTTTCTCTGTTTAAAGTGTTGTCGATAATAACTTCAAGTCATCCATGTACCGATTGGGAAGCCTCCAGGCGAAAAAAATTTGACATTGTCCTCTCTAATAAACATTTTAAGGAAAAGTCTTAGTCCTTAAGCGAGCAGGATAATGACAAAATGAATAAAACTTTTGAATATCAAGTTCGATCATTTTTCCAATTAAAGTAAAGTCGAGAACGAATCTATAGGACTCTGCAGGATGCGAGTTCTACGCAAGGGCGATGTTATGCTGGCAGGATTGAAAGCAGATTCAAATTCAAGTTGGATGTGTTTTCTGAAGGTCGTTTGTTTTGTTTGTAATGACATTCCATAAGCATCGTAATATATAACAGATGAGGTCGTAGTGCTCACCTATAAATGTAAATATGTCGCCATATGCAAGTTACAACTTTAATGCTTAAAGCATAACATACACACTTACTTACATTTGCTCATGCAACTAGAATGCGATATTTAACATACGATAAATGAAAATTACTTAACATAATCAATGGGTAGAGCACATGTTATAATTAATATGAAATTAATTATTATTAAGCAAATGGCGTTAAAAAGTACATATTTATCTATTCAGTAGTCTATCTTGAACGATTGACTGATTGACCGATTTTTATAATCCGCCAACGAAGAATGGCGCTATATTACTTTTGTCTTACTTTCATTTGTAACACACACACACACATACACAAGTACGTTTAGTTGCATCAATCACAAAGTTTTTTAATTGACGCAAACGCAAAATTAATTGCTGGTTAATAGTCATTTTTAAAAGTGGCCGTAACTGTAGTTTCTGACCTCTAGCGGATATTAAACTAGACGTTCGAGCAAAAATATCCTAAAATATTTTTAGTGCAATAACGGTCGCGACTGATGCAATAATATACTCACCATGGACAAACGTACTTCAACTAACGATCCATGAAAGCTACTGAATGCTGAATTTCGGTAGAAATACTTTCTAAGGCTATGTAAAAGTTTAGCGTAAAAAAAAAAAAGTTCTCACCACCTGTCCACCATACCCATAATTTTTTTTGTGTATATATTTAGGTGAATGTAATTAAAGTCAAAAAAAAAAAAAACTTATTATTCTAGGGAGAATCTCAAGATCATCATAATCGTAATTCAATATGACAGACAGATAGACAGCCATTAAGTCAATGTTTTACATAAATACAATAAACTTTCCTTGATGTGTACGGAAAATAAGCACGAGCACACGTCGATGAATATTTGCCTGCGTTGCAAGTAACTGCAATACGCGAGCAGAGTTAAAGGCTTATAGTTGCGCTTTCCATCAATACAAAATATGAATACCTAGATGTTGTTGCCCGGTAAAGATCTATTTATTGTTAGAACGATTATGGGAGAAACTGGTAATGCGATATCGAATTTTTTTCACATTCACTTAGTACGACGCTTAAATACCATTATATTTTTCATCTATTTTTATAGAGAAATATACAACAAGTAAGAACATTATAGTCGGACAATGATAACTATTGTCTACCTTACATCACTTAGGGACTTTTGCCGAGAAATTTTGAAAATTGCAATTTTTCTCCATACAACGACTTTTCAGAATAGAGTGTTATAGGGATAATGATCGAAACAGTGGACCGATCCGAACCATTTTCAATAGTACTCGTCCTCGGTGTAAAGTGCGCCTGCTTATCAAATTTCATCAGAATATTTCAAAAATTGCGACGTGCAGCTTGAATATAAAAATGCATGGACAGACAGACAGACAGACAGACAGGCTTACATAGATTTTGAGAAACTATTCTCAATCGTTCGGTATAATAAGAGATGTGTTACATACCTCCGCACTAACTTAATATATCAATCTGTACAACAACTGGTGTAGGGTAGTAATAATGGCAGATTCGTTTCTTGTAACGATGAGAAATGATTGTAAAAGTGCTCCGATCTATGTTTTGTTTTTTTTTGTTAAAGCATGTAACAGTTCCGAGAAGAAGAAGTAGAAAGGACGGACGTTAAAAATTATTTCAACAGGGTAAACTCTGCCAATACCATGCATTTCGCAATCCTAGGCTTCGAATGGGGGACAAATATTTGCTACTAAGGATGCATGTTGTGATTTCCTAATCATCGGTGAAATAAATCTTAAGACTAAAGCACGTAAAGCACTAGTATCTAAGGCTGCCTATCGACTTTAAGCTTTCCTACATTTTCTTGCATATACTTATTCCGTAGATCAAGTAATTGTAACCTTTTCAAATGCATTGTGATGCAATGCTCAACTTTTAGGAGATAGCTATGACTTCAATAAGTAAATTGAAGCAAACAAAGCCCTTTCAGTCACTTTGGCATTAGCACTTAATTATGTTTATATATATCCTCGATATATATATGTAAACAATATCTCGAAACGGGTCTCTCTAAATTAATGCATTTGTTGTTGTTGCGTGATGGGTGTGTTAATGATCTGTTCAACTGCTGGCAACTCTTTTTGTACCTAATAAGGTGAATATATTAATTATACGGCCTATTCGATATCTTGACGCATATTTTTCCTTTACGAAAACAAGAATTTTAGCGTACGGAAGAAGGAAAAAACTATCTCAGTGCATAATGTATATATATATATATATATATATATATATATTATAGATATATATTTATTTATGAGTGTAAGCATGCACACATCAGCGCGCACACATGCACATGAACATAGTTACTCTCATAAGAAATTACTTCTACGCTACCCCTTTTATATCAACCTCTGTGTGCAGGGAATTACTTGGCTTTGCTTATATTGGGGCTGAGAAGAATGAGATAGAGTGAATGAGTGAGAGAGGGAAAGGGTAAGAGAGTGGGAGAGAGAGAGAGAGAGAGAGGGAGAGAAGGGAAAGAGTGAGATAAAGTATAAGTGAGAGCAAAATTTATAACAAGAATTGTTTGCAGCGGAAGCAAGTGCGCTGCATTAAGCGGTTTTATTATGTTTGCTTGCTATTGTTATTGTTGTAAAGAACCATCCATGCAACCAGTCGAACTCTTTGTGGGTTGCAGATGGAGAGCTCAAACATATTTTGTGTATTTAACTTGCGCTTTGTTATTGTTGTTGCTGCATTTTCTTCAATTCATTTATTTTGGATGATTGTAGGCTATGTTCCTGTTATTGTTTTTGTTGTTGTTATTGCTGTTGCTGTTGTTTTTTGTTTTATTTTATTTTGTTTATTTATAATTTTAATGCTGGTTTTTTATATTCGCCAATTGCTTTTGTATTTATTGTTGCAGTATATAAAATGTGTGCTTGTTTGTGTTTGGATTTTCTTAAATTTTTGGTGTGTTGCGCGTTTCGTTTCAAATTCATTTTTCCGTGAGAGAGTTTTTTTATTGCGATTGTTTATAGTTTCATGCACATATGTACGTATGTGTGTATTTGAACTTAAGAGTAATGAAATATTTTAAAATATTATACCCGATTGCAAAATGTCAGTAATAACTGTACGTACATATATTAATATATTGATATAGCGGAAGTGAATAATTGACTAAAGAGTCGAATTCACTTTTACGCGGATAGTTTCTTCTTCTTTTGCCTAAAAGCATTCATTTAATTTAATATCTAATAAAATAAAAAGTCAACTTGTTTTCATAGTTTTAAAGAAGAAGAGCAAAAAAAATTGAAATAATGAAACAATTTCAATTTGATTAGCCTTGAGTTCTCTCCAGTTACCTCTATCGTGAATTATCGTTATTAAGTTTTGCAGGACGTTTCGAGTTCATCGTGATGGCTACTGTTACATCAGCTTATTATAATCGCGAACTATATATCTCCATATAATACATTACATCCATTGCTAATCGATGCCAGAATGTTAGATAGCAAGAAATACTTTAAGTGAAAACGTGCTCTGCTTGGTGCTCCAGTCAAAAATAAATTTTGTATATACTTTCTGAAGATATTAATGAGATTGAATTTGACACTTGTAGTGCATATCAGTTCAAACAATTTTTCACATTTCATCTTTCGATAGTTGAATATTTTGGAAATAAAAATCGCCACCCAATTAAGCAGAACGAGGATTAAAAAAATTCGTGCAAATCATATGCAAATGATATGAAATAAATTAAAAAATAAATAATAAATAATAATAATTATTATAATCAATAAATAAATGAAAAACAAAATAAATTTATTCATTCATTTAGTCATTCGTTCCGAAATGCATTCGATTTCGAGATCGAGATCAAAACTTATGTATTTCATCTTATTTTAGGCATTTCTAAAGTAGAGTGACTATCCATGTTTCGAATGCATCCGATTAAATTTTATTACCAAAAAAAAAAGAAAAAAAACATTTTTTCAATACAAGTTAAAAAATTTATATACAATTTTTGCGAACATTTATCTGTTGAGTGTAAAGCAAAAAGTTAATATAATGTAACAACAGGAACAACAACAACAACAACAACAACGAAAGCAGTAACAGCGATAACAAATTTACAGGCAATGAAGAAGGCAACAAATACAAATGCGCATATGAATGTACGCATATACTTACATGAACATCTACATGTAATATTTAAGTTACATGCGTATCTTTTAGATACAATGATATAAGTATATGTAAATACAATATATTTTTCTTCTTTTCTTGTTGTTGTTGTTGTTGTTGTTGCTTTTTTTGCCATTGCCGCCTGTTGTTCAACGAAATTACTGGATGAAGAGCTTTAATTGTAGTTGTAAGTTTGCATATGCGTGTATGCATGTATGTATGTATATATGTATGTATGTATGTGTGTGTTTCATGTCTATGAGTGGGTAATGTAATAGTGAGGATGATGACTATGATAACGATGATGACGGTGGTGGTGGTACGGCTGGTGCTGGTGGTGGTGGTGGTGGTGAAAATTATATGTATATATATATCTTTCTTTTATTATTTTTTAAGTTCACTTAAAATTTGCGCTCATTTATTTGGTTACATTTTGCTAGCTTCGCTCATTACTCGCATTCCTGACTACTAGATGAATAGTCACTGGCTGTCATTGCAGAGAGGAGCTCTATATACACGTACAATACTCTAGCTTTTTGTTCATTTCTTATGTATGTGTATGCATGCCCGTGCATGCATATATGCGTGTGATTGTGTATGAATATAAAATATCTAGCTCGAGAGCTCTTTGATTTTTATGTAAAAGAAATATAAAAAAAGAAAAAAAAAAAAAACAAAAACAACGAAAACGAAAACGACGCGCTTATAAGTTTTCCTAGTTGTGTAAGTTATTGTATATGCGGTGTGCTCTACGGCAACGGTAAGCATATATATGTCTGTCTGTATGGGTTTGTGTGTGTGTGTGTGTGTGTGTGTGTGTGTGTGTGCATGTGTATGCGTATATATGTTTATGTGTTTGCCGACCGAATCGACTGTCGACCGTCGACTGCCGTATTTGCTGTCATTCTGTCGTTGTGTTACATTATTACTATTGTCGTTATTGCTGTTGTTGTTGTTGTTGTTATTATTATTATTATTATTATTATCTGGTATGTCTTCAGTTACAATTTCATACAAAATTTCATTTCTCGGCATTTTGTGTTCGCGTAGTTTAAAATTTATTTAGTTGTACTTTTTATACAAAATGTGAATTTATTTGTTTAGCTTTATTTCGTATGCATGCTGCGTGTATGCGTGTATGTGTGTGTGTGTGTGTGTGTGCGTGCGTGCGTGCGTGCGTGCGTACGATGGTTTATATGCATAGAGGCATACGCGAGTTTAATTTGCTTTTAATAATGTTGTTGTTGTTGCGTTGTTGTTCTTGTTGCTGCTATTAATTCTTTTTTTATTTAATTTTTATGAATTTTGTCTATTTTCTTACAACTACTATTATTATTATTATTATTATTATTATTATTATTTTCTGAGATATGATATCGTGTAGTATAGTAAGACTGTTGCTATTTTTCTCATTTTATTTTTTATTTTTCCCATGATATAAATATGAAAAAATCTTGGATATATACATAGCTAAGTTGAGGTGTTTTCTTTTATAGATTATTTGTTTTTCATTATTATTAAGTGTATTTAACTTTTTCTAATATTTTCTGCATTTTTACTTTTGAGTTTTTCTTAAAATTAATTTCGTTTTATTTCGCTTCATAAACATCTAATAAAGTAATTAATATATATATATATATATATATATATATATGTATGTATATGGATATGTGCATATTTCAGTTTCTTGACTTTCGCATATGAAAACTGATACAGTGTTCGTGTATGGGTAACTAAGTACAAATGTATTAATAATAGTAATAAAATATAATAAATGAATAAATACAAAGAGTCGTATGGTCGTAGGTATGTATATGCATACATACGTAACTATTGTATAAACTTACCATTGAAGGCATGGTTGTTGGGCTTTTTAGTTGTTGCAGTCGATTTTGTTTGTTTGCTTGAGCTATTTTTTTGTTTTGTTTTTTTTTTTTTTTTTGGTTTTAATTTGTGTGTATTTTATTATTTTAGTTCGTTGGTCGTTTGGTTTGATCGTCGGTATGGTTGTTTGACAATCTGTTAGTTGCTTCGTTTGTTGGTTGATTAGTTGGTTGGTTGGTTTGTTGGTTGGTTGGTTGGTTGGTTGGTTAGTTATTTGGTTTGATTTCTTGCTTTTGTTGCTGTTGTTGTCATTATCGTTGTTGCAAAGAGGCCCAAATGCCCAAATACAATTGCATACAATTGCATACAAATTGAAGATACAAATATAATAACAACAACGGCAACGGCAACAGCAACAGCAACAGCAACAACGATAATAGTAATAACAATAATAATAATAAATAAGACAGCTTTGTGTTTGTTGTTGCCGTTGTTGTTACTATTTATTTTGCCAGTTTATCAAACTATGAGGTGAAATAGTTTGTTTTTTTTTTTGTTTGTTTGTTTGTTTGTTTGTTTTTTGCTTTTTTTCTTTTGGTTTTCGTCTTTTGCATGAGTTTTGGTAATGTATGAGACCATCTGAAAGGAGAGAGCGTACGACAAGATAGAGAGAGAGAGAGAGAGAGAGAGAGAGATAAAGAGAGTAAGAGAGTGAGAGAGTGTGGGGATCGGGGAAAATATTAATGGAATTTTTCTTTACACAAATATGGAATTTTCGAATTTTTATTTAAATAATTGAAATTGAATTAAAATCGTTTTTGTTTTTATATGTATTCTACACACACACACGCACACACACTCATTCAACGATATACATATATATACATACATACATACATACATAAACATATATTCTTTTTGTTTCTTTTCTTGAAAGCACCATAAAATACAAAATAATAAACTTTTCGTTAACTGTACCGTTTTTCACTATAATTCGAATAATCGTCAACAATGCAATAAAATCTATGTAATAAATATAAATAGAAATAATGATAAAAAAGAAGAAAAAGAAATATATAAACATAAAAAGGTATAAGAGAGAGTTTTAAGGGTTGCTTTGATAATTATTGCGATACTTTAAATTTATAACAAAAATACGTGAATTATTTTTAAGAGACATTACCACTACAAAATTACAAAAATAAAAAAAAAAAAAAAAAAAGAAGAAAGGAAGACGAAGCCTTTTCATATTATATACCACCACCATTGTATGCAGAAATTACACCAGATTTGTCATATAGCGGTTAAATTAGAAAAGTGCGCGTCAGGGACGATAAAAATGATTTATGCTTTAATTCAATGTGAGCTTTTTAATCTTTAATATTATTGATGTCTGTCTATCTGTCTGTTTGCTTATACAGCGAATGCGCATGAATGTGAAAACGAAAAGGAACGACGGCCATAAATTATATTTGAATTAGTTAACATGACCAGGCTATGGTTATTCCCCATCCTCCCTCTCCGTCACTGCTTTCCGATCATTACCGTAATAGATCTACAGATGTATTTCAAAATATCATTGCATGTATCTTGCTATCTCAACAATAACAATTGTCCTGTTATTGACAATCGCCTACGAACACAAGTGGATCATAACCAAATCTGATATAAAATTTTCTCATCATTATTTGCAAATATTCGCAGTCAATAGAAAACATCTGCATACTTATTTAACACATAACATGTATCCCGAGAATTTGCCAGAATCGGAACCACACACTCTTTCTTACTTGTTTCTCTTTTCAAATTATTTATTTATTAATTTATTAATTCATTCATTTTTTTTTTTTTAGAAGAAACCATTTTCCCTTCTTCTTCTTCTTATTATTATTATTCTTATCGCTAAAAATAATCAAACAAATGTTTTTTTTTTTTTTTGTTAATTAATTAAATGTGTTTAACAAGTGTAATGAAACTATAATAACTTTGGAGCGAATTTTGGTATAAATTTTTTCAAAATAACACATATATGCAAAATTTTGGTCATGTGAATGAATCGATCGTATATTTTTAAAAAGTTTTCGTCAGATTGAGAATTTTTTTTTTTTTCTTGTCTATCAAAGTCGCGTTTGCCGCCAGATCACATCCAAACTTGATCTATGATCATAAAGCATTGCCACAGTGCCAGCTGGAGAAGGGAGTGATAAATTTCCATGATATAAACGATAATTACGTTGTAATTAATCAAAAAGTATATATATACTTGATAACGTTCTTCATTCGTATTTGCGACCTTTAGAGACTAAGCATAATTGATATCTTCTTTAATCTGTCTTTAGTTACTTTATCCGATCGGACTTTTCTTATCTAATCTTTTCCAACTTTTTCAGTTAACTTTTTGTTTGGCACATGGATAGCTTTTTAAGTCGAGTTGTTGAGCCTTCCGGTGTTATGGGCAAATTAAAAAATTTGATCAGTGCCTCTATATATATATATATATATATATATAGCATAATTTTGAATTTCAGATTCAGGAGCATTTTTGTCTGCGCGCCCATCTTAAGAGCTTCTTCTTTCCATACATATTCGTTGAATGACAACAACAGGCGAACAGCCCTCGTCGCGTAAAGAATTCGAATTAAAGAACGATTTTCTCAAACGGTTGGATTGTTCTTCCTGATCTTTTCAGGCGAGAGATTACAAGTAGACGATTGTTGTAATAAAATCTAAATAGTGGGGAAACCGATTACTCAAATTTCTGTCGGATAATACATTAAGGTATTGAAAAATGTATTTTAAAACCGTCAGTTCTGAAAGAAGTCACGTTAATATTAAGTTCTGCGTCATGAATTCAAAGGACTTTGCCATCGATCTTTAATTCAGCTTCCAATTAATGGCTTTTTAGGCTTAGTCGTCGCACGAAAATCACATACTTGTGCGTTTGCCAACCATACAATCAATCAATTGAATGCGATTTTAAACGAAGGGAGACAACTATTAAATTGTGTCTATCAAAAAGTATTCAACGAAAAAAAAAAAAAAAAAAAAATAGTTTGATTCCTGTACACGCACTTACTACTTAACCTGTGTACATGTCTATATGTATGTTATCCATTTTCTTTCCTTCGCGTTTATCATCTGTTGTCCGTTAGTTATTTTATTTATTTATTTTTTTTGTTTTTGCTCTTCTTTATCTCCTGGTCATAAAATATAATTTGTTCTTTATTATAGTCACTAGCGACATATAATGATGAGAGACTAGTGTTTCGAATCTCTTTGCGACGATCAAAAATACGCTTGAATGCCCTCGTAATATCAAATTTAGCTTGAATCAGGATAATCACTTGGAGTCCGGCTCTCGTCTGTCCATCCGTCTTCTTTATTAGAGCGATTAATGTCGCCTAAAATTAAAACAAAAACCTATAGTTTTGCGCACAACACTTTAGATGATCAAAAAAAAAAAAAAAAAAAAAAAAAAGGGAAAAAAAAGAAGGGAAGGGGGAGTGGTTAAAAACACATCTCCAACCCGCTTGTAACTTATATCTTTTGCCAGGTGTTGACCCAAAATTTGACAACAATATTTACTGAATCCGTGTAAAAATTTCGGTCACATATGTTGGTCAAATGATACGCCACGCCTACAATTCATCGAATACTTTACGAGTCGCTGAGCATCGTATCTAAGATTTGATCTAATTAAAATGTAAATTTCTTGTTATCATTTTCGACGCCATATGCTTGCTTCGATGCAAAGTGAATCTCGATTGTAGCTAACGGTATATGTAGACAATTGAATAAATAATCGATATTGATATTATAGGCAAACTTACTATCTAAGTGTGTAAAATAACAGAGCGTATGAATGACATATATATATGTCCTGTAAATGTTTTCCGTATCTTTTTAAGATAAATCTGTTAAATGATATTTTCATTGGTGTTACAGTTATCTGGGGAAAAAGATGTTAAACGTTTTGATTGAGTGTTCAAATGATTGCAGCCTGAGAAGCCTGATCATTTTCACATGCATATGCATGTTAAGATATTAAGCAAAATTTTTATTCTTTTATTTTTCTTTCACATTAACTGATGCGATAAATTTGACAAAAAAAAAAAAAAAAAAACAAAGATGAAAAAGTGATGACAAAGATGGCGATCTTTAGAAAAATAAATAAATTTCGTTTATTTCTTATTTACATGTATTCAGTAAAAATTATCGTAGTTTACCTATTTATTTATACAAAAATTTTGTACACACCTCTGCACATATACGTGTGTATGTATGTATGTCTTATAACTATTTTACACTCCCGCCTTAGTCTCATTATCAGCGCCATAGACTTAGCTTTATAATCACATTCAATATAATCGTTCTCTTGCTTGTGTGTGCAAAGCCGCACAATTGTATTTGTATCGTCTGTCTGTTTATATTCATATCCTATCTTATCTTGTTTCATTTCATTCGTGTTTTATTTATTGTTACTGTTGTTGGGTTATTATTGTTGCTGCTGCTGTTGTTGTTGTTGTTGTTGTTGTTGTTGGTATTTCATATTTTTGAGTAAATGAAGAAAAAAATATTTATTTTATAAATTTTGTATATTCAATATAAATGTAATTATAAACGTGTATGTATGTGTGTGTACATACATATATTCATTTATATATATATATATATATATATATATATATACATATAATTGTATGTATGCGAGCTTGTTATTGTATATGTATGTAAATCTATCATTTTATACCTATACATATATAGATGCACTATGTAGGTAGTTGAATTTGTGTGCGTGTGTACTTGTATTTTTATTGTAATTTCTTAAACATTTCATATTAATATAAAAAAGAAGCAAAAAAATTACAAAAAAAAAAAAAACACCATTTCTTGTTCTCTTCTTCTTCTACTGATTTTATTTTCTCATTTCATTTTAGATTCACACACAAAGTCAGAGTCAATGCAGAGTTAGCGTCGTCGTACGTACATCGTCATACAGTCGGTTTTAGTTTTTGGATCAGTGTTGTGTGTCGCCGCGTACACGGTTAATTGTTG
Organism: Glossina morsitans morsitans; assembly: GCA_001077435.1. NCBI lineage: Eukaryota > Metazoa > Arthropoda > Insecta > Diptera > Glossinidae > Glossina > Glossina morsitans. The sequence continues at coordinate 5,287 of CCAG010003740.1, read as the reverse complement.
TTTCGAAGAGCATGCATTCGTTCGCTTATTTACTCAAATGTTAAACAAAAATATCACTGTGATTAATGCTGTTGTTGTAATAATTTTTTTCCAATTTTCCTATCAATGAAAATTTTAATTTTATTAAAATTTTTTTTTTTTTTTTTTTCAAATAAATAAATTTTTCTTATAATTCGCATAATCATATATACGCATATATATATATATATATATATATATATATATATGTATATGTATATATGTATATATATGTAGATATGTATATATGTATATGCAAGTGAGTAAGATGGTGAACGATGATGATGCCGTTGTTTGTATATTTTTGCGTAACGTGTAACGTGAGAAATATAATGTTATAGTGAAGCGAATCTGCCGGTATGTGATGTATTTTGATTTGTGGTGTGTTTGTTTGTGTTTGTCGGCATGTGTGCGCGAGAGTGCATGCTTTTTCTTGTGTAATAGAATCGAAAAGATTTTCAAACTTGAACTTGTTGTTTGAGGTTAGATTAGTAACAGACTTGTTGTTAGTGTTGGTTGTTCGGTCGGTTTTGTGTCTCTTGCAGTTATCATCGTCAAACATGTTTTCATGCATCATCATCATTATCATCATCATCATCATCATCATCATCATCATTATCGTCATCATCATCCGTCCTTTTAAGTGTTATGCAAGTGTATGCGTGTGTATGTGCTTATGATATTAGTGTCTTTAGTTGTTGCTTTATCTTAAATTAAGCTTCAAATAAAACGAAAGCAAACTAATATATAAAAGCCTTTTTTAAAGCATATGATATACGCGATTAGAACGACAACGGCATTGCAACATAATGCAGAAGACTCTTTACCGCAACAAAAAGTTCATTCAATGTTATACCGACAGCAGCCGTAACAACAACATTTAAAGGGAAACAAACGTACAGTAGTAAAGCAGCAGCAGCAGCAGCAGTAGTACCAGCAGTACCAGCAGCAGCAACAGCACCAGTCTTTCACACAACAATCGTATTCTATTTCTTTTTGTTTTTTTTGTTTTTTTTTTTTTTTTTTTTTTGTTTATACTATTTTTTTTTTTTTTTTTGGCTTTGCCTTACCACCACTTGTCGAATGCATGAGATTTTAATGCCATTCTTTATGCTCGCTCTACAATATGGATTCGAATAATTTGCAATTATGTCGGATTTGCATCTCATCGAATAGCAATTGTACACAAATGATTTCAATATTTGGCGAAGATTTGCTATGGAAGAAAATCACAACGCTGGCCGATGTTAAGGTAATCAACGATCTATTAAATTACAAAAAAAAAAAAACAAAAACAAAAATGAAAAAAAAAAATGTCTTTTATTGCAATTGCTCGCTTATATATACGTCTGTATATGCCGAGCACATATGTGTAAACGTATAAGAGCGTAAAGCCAACTGCATTTATTACAACAACATCTAAATACTGTTTATTGTCATAAAAAAAAGAAAGAAAGAAAAAAAAAAAAAAGAAAAGGAAAAGGAAAAGATGAAGACTGGCAATCATTTGCATTATTTCAGCTATAAATGTACATTTCTCCGGATTCTCCGGTAGCTGAGCGTATCGTGTTTTAAATTTCAGTTTCAATTAATTACAAAACAAATAAGAAAAACCTCAACATTCGAATTAAGAGCAATTTTAAGGATCTTTCTTCAACAACAACCAACACACACCACCACTACATATCAATGTTTGTGTGTATTGTGCATTAACGAATTCAAACGTAAGAGTAAAACCGCTTTGGTAGCAGCAAAGGTCGTTCGTTCATGAGCTGAAAGCTTGTTCAAGCACAATTTTTAGATTTTATATGCAACGCAGCGATTGCTAAAATGTTCTCCTCTTTCTCATTCCATGCTGTTCTCTTTCAAGTCAACTTTCTTTAATTGTCCAATGCTTGTGCATTTCTGTTGTTATATATACATATATATATATATATATATATATATACATATTAACATTGGGTAGTCCAACGAATACCGTTGTATCGTTTAAGGAGCCGATCGAAAGTCCTGCACTTAGACATAGACAGCAACAGCTAACTAAAAAAATGCAATTTTTTTTCCTTTTCGTTGAAAGTAATTTTTAATAAAAATAAATTTTTTTTTTTTTTTTAAATTTTACTTCTCTCGGATGGATGTGTGCACTTCTTTTGACAACAAGACTAGAACGATGCATTTGAGATCTTGTTAGACGATACAATACCATGTCTCTCTCTATCCGTCTTCGTTCAAATGCGATAACTGGTTTTGCTTTGCCTGCTTTTCTGGTGCTCCCAAGTAAACTTGTCGTTACCCCGAGTCGTTGTCATTAAAATCTAATTTTGACATTTTTCCCATCGTTAATGGTCTCTGTTTAGTGCTTAAATATTTTCAATATTTTTTTATTTGAAATTTTTTTAGAAAATTTCCACTTGGATAAGGAACATATGAAGGGAAAACTAGTATAGGACTGTAGAGCCGTAACTAGAGCAATTGTGTAAGCTCAAGTATGTGTTCCTAGTGGTCATTAAGAGACGATCAAATGAATGCGTCGCGTTAGTCACTAAGTTCTTATCGTCACTAATTTAGGCAAAAATTCGTCTTTATTTCTAACGCTCCTTTGAACGCTTCTTTAACAATTCAATACCTTTCTTAGACAAGGATTTGTCCAAGACTTCAAAGTTCATTTCAGTTTTAACGATCAGATCACCGCGTCCTATCTCTTCCTGGACTCTCCCTCATTTTCATACATTGTCACATGTCGGATGAAAAAAATCCCCTTTTGTTTCAAGCAGCGTTTCGTTATTCTTTTGGTCAAAAGCAATCAAACGCGACACACGCACCTCCAAAAGGTTTCTCATGGACAAATGTTTATGCAACATAGTATACAATACACATACAAACACTTTTCATAACACTAAAGTGGCAGCTAACTCACGCAATTACATTTTGTGCACCTTTCTCCAACAACTGGCGAATTCAAGCGACCAGAGCGAGCGTTCAGTGCCGTCGGTCGGTCCTTACGATTTTATTTAAAATTAGAAAATCACTTGGAAATTTATTTTCTCGATCGACAAATGTCGCCATAATCTCTTTCAAGGCCATGCTGACGGTGAACGATATTTTTGTTCCCGGTACTTAGTTCATTAAAACGCAATCCAAGTACGTTCTCCATTGCTTTGAAAATTACAAAAGTAACTTGCAAAACTAAAAGTCGGAATATCGTGAAACGTTGATCAATTAATGGCGACATGCTTCCTATGATGTCCTCCTAGTCAAGTCTTCTATAACGCGATAAATTCGTGCTGGCCTTTTACGGAGCTTGTGTTCTATCAAAGTCAGAATTAATTCAATTCAGGAGATGGCTTCGGGGGAAAAAGTGTTTAGTTTAGACAAACTAAAATTAAATAATGCCGCGTTATAAGAAACTCAGAATTACTGCAAACTGCAATTGCAAATGCATTCGTAACGCGTTGTGCGGAATTGCAGAAATACGTAATAAATTCAAAGAAAGCTATGCTTTACTGTTTTTATCCATCTTATGGGAATAATGTCATCTATTCATTATTCCGACCGTAACGACCGTGTAAATACAATCAATCAATCAATGGACAAATTTTTCAGGTCAAAGATTCAATGGGTTTGTTTTCTTAATGATTTCATATGATCGTGATAAACCTCGTTTACCTCGTCTTACACATATATTCCCTAGAAAATCGGGCAAAAAGAAACGTGTAAAAATATATCTGTGACATAGGCTAAATTTGGGGATATGTTCTACAATTTGAAAAAATCGTGTAAAATGGAAAAAAATTGTAAATATTGTCTTAAAAAACCGTGCAAAAAAAACGAACCATGAAATTCGTATTACATTAAAATTGGCGTACAATGGAGATTCAGTCCATAAGTACAACATACAAAAATCTAAATTAAATCTAAATAAAAAGCAATTTCGTAACGTTTTGCACGTTTTTTACGGACTCGATGGTAAAATGCTATCATCAATAGTAGATATGGCAGATATGTCTACCACACAACTGTCGCGTTTGATTGAAATGACGAATGATTATAAAATTCGGGTATTTCCCGCAATAGATCAAATCACTAACGCATTTGTAATCGACTTCTGATCACGTCATTCCCTCAATTGCATTTTGTTGTTGTAAGTAAGTAAGTTTTTGTGTAAGGCACTGGGCGAATTAGAACTGAAAGAAATAATTGTTTTTTGAAAATCGCGCTAGAACACAAAATCCGTGTAAGAATGTATATGTTTTAAGGGTTGGGTTTGCTGGATCGTTTCATTGATCCCTTACAATTTAGGCGGACACGTGGATGTTTTTTAAGTCAAGTCATTATCTTGAATGAAAAGAAAAAATCTCTTTAACACGTTCACGGACGACTACTGCACATGCAGTATTTTCGTTTTGCTCTGGTACGTCACTGCTGCTTCTTTTTTTTTTTTTTTGTTGTATAATTTTCGTGAATCGGACGATGGAAGAACTTGTAGATAAAATTGTTAGCATAGTCTACGTTCATCGTACGTATAAGAATCCGGATGTTGTCGTTTTATTGCGAACATGGGCATGACTGAATCACCGCACGTGGCAATGAAACTTGCTTATGAAAAATGATCATATTAGTACCCGATGTGAGTTTAGATAGTTCGTGAGCGTGTTAAAAGGGCACCTCAACCGTATTCCCGGTATTATGAAATTAATTCATCTTTTCATTCATCTCTCCTTTTTCCAATTTCCAAATATTAATTAATAGCAAAACAAAAAAAAAAGATAAATAAATAAATAAATAAATAAATAAAAATAAAGGGTTGCATTCGCTCTCTCGCACATACACACAAAAAATAGTTTAATAAACATTAATATGCATTTACGTATATTTTGTATAATATTTTGGTACGTACTGCATGAAAATATGAAAATATTCGGGAATCGAATTTGGAATGCAATTTGTTTCGTTCCATAATAAATAAATAGCTCACAAAATCATTTTTATTAAGAATTGCAATTTTGTTTGTTGTCGAGTTTATGCTGAATATGATTTTATCGCAAATTGTGCTGATTTATTGCGATTTATTAATTAAAATATTTTTAAACGAATTATAAAGAAATTAATTTAAGCACTTATGGAATACACAGTAACACAGCGACGATGCGTTGGTGCATGTACATATATGTATATATACGAAATTTCATTTAATTTACTCTCCTCGTTTATACTCGAATATATATATATATATATATATACATATACATATACATATACATATATTTAT
>CCAG010003739.1:0-11114 GCA_001077435.1 Glossina morsitans morsitans | reverse complement strand
TATATATATATATATATATATATATATATATATATATATATATATATATACATATATACATATATTTATATATATATATATATATATAATGATAATATATATATATAAATAATCCGTAAATAAGCATACAAACTTACATATTTACATATACATATTTACACATTGCCAATTTACATATGCAAAAGTCCAATAAGTTTAATGTGATGTACATTAATATAAAGAAATGAATGAAATTTTCAAAATAATATTTTATTTAATATTAGTGCACTTAAGTGCGTATATCTTTCGTTCGTTTATGTGCGTTTGTGTGCGCGATTACAAAAGTAACGCTAGTCATATAATGCGATTGTTTTATTAGATAATTAAAAAATAAGTCAGAATATGAAGGTAGTTGTCGACTTACTTATCTTCCTTCTCTCTCTTCATCGTTTCAGTTTATGAAAAAAAATTTTGATTTTTAGAACTAGTTGTCTGTATGCATAAAATAGAGAATAACAGAAAACGATTGTTTGAAGAAGAAGATAATGAATAAAAGAAATCTTACAGACGAAGAAAAAATAACCGATTTAAACTATGGTATAGAGAAATGGGTGATAGCCTATGAATAATGAATTTCGCTAGCTTGGTAATAGTTAATATAGATAAACAAATATGCGCACACATACACACATACACCCACACACACACGCATTAGCAAGAAGACGGATAGACAGAGCAAACATATTGGCAGGCGGGCAAGCAGGGAAATAAAGAATTTTTACTTATTTTAGAGTGAGTAGTGCCTTCGATCTCTAAATTACATAAACGGATAATCTAAAAAATATTGAGCCTTATAGCAAAAAGAGTGCAATTTTGTTGTGAATGTTAACATTTACGAGCCAGATTTAAATCAATATGGTATGACTTCGTCTATGACTTCTTGAAAGCTTCATATTTTTTTTTGGATAACCTAATGTATTGAAATGATTGAATCATCAAACTATAAAGTTATATTTGTTCGCTCAAAACATTTGCAACACCTATGGGAGAAAACCTCGCCGATTCTCTAAGCTATGTGTATTCTTGATCAGTTAACTGTGCCGACCTCTTTAGTGATACATTTGTCTGTGTTCGTCAAACACAGAATATGTGTAATATTATAGGAAACAAGTAAACAAGGCCGACACCCTACATCACTTCGTCTAACACAATAATACACTAAAAGTTACACATTATTTTCATACAAAGGCTTGTCTTGCATGAAAGTCTGCATATTAAAGGAGCCCTTATATTGCGGTGGTATCCAAAAAATAGACATACGTTGTCCAAATTCCATGTTAATTTCCTATTATAAACTAATTTTCACCGAGAAATATTAGAAATTATACCTTTTTACTATATAATGATTCAGTTTTCGTAGAAACGGTAGACGTTATATGGGCAGTGGCCGAGAAAGTCGACCAATCCACACCATTTTCAATAGTGTTCGTTCTTGGAAGTGAAAATAAAATGAATGAAATTTTTGATGTTTTATTAATAAAACGAGCTATTAATTGCATTTGGCGAAGCGGTATAGCGGACGACAGGGTGCGGTTATATTCATACAGAAAATGATTCTCAATCGAACGGTACATTAGAAAGTCGGTCTTTCTTAAAAATTCTTCACGGTATTACATACATCCGCACAAACTTAATATACCATATGCCACAAGCGGTGTAGACTAAATAGGTTAACACGACTAATCCACCTGCTTATTTAAAATTTGATATAACCGTTTGACGGGACCATCTAAACACTCTACGTAACAAAGATGAAAGTCTCTACAAATTGAAAGCAGCAGTAAACTTTTTATTTTCGTCTGAGCTGAAAAGTAACTAAGAATTTGCATCAAAGGTTAACTTAGTTGCCTTTAAGTTTGCTATTTTTGAGAAATCATTCTTAAACAAAAAAAAAAAAATAAAAAAAATAAAAAGAAGAAAATTTCCCGATGATGAATATCAGGATTATAATTAACAAATAATTCAAATCTGTCAGTGTGAAGCTTTGTCTGAGGCGCTAGACAAAAAACAGTTCATTAACGATCCTAAGGAATTATCTTTTTCGATAATCACATTCAATGCAGTTTCTTGACATTTTGATGATATTGTGCAAGTTTGAGGGAGCATTTTAAAAATGAACTCTCTATCTCTATCGCTTTACATAAACCCTTCATTAGCTGTTAAACGGTTCACTCAACATTTATGACAAACGGTAGAGACGCAACAATAGTGTCTAGTCTCCCGAAGAATCTTTTTCACCAAAATGAACGCGTGATTGTGCATATACACCCAATTTTCTTTTTACACGATTTTTTTTACACGAATTTAATTTAACACGAGTTCAAAAGAAAAAAATTTCTTTTTTTACACGAATTATTTTGTTTTAACACGATTTTTAATAGTCCAGGAATTTTTCTTGAATCTCACAGAGCAAAGAGCGAGTATTTTCGACGAGTGTACGAAGTCGTTTAAATTATTCTCAGTAGAAAAGTGAACTCTAACAAGTAACTTTTAATATTGTTTACACCTAATTCTTCTTTTGCACGATTTTTTTTTTTTGCACATTATTTTTTGAGAACGTATCTATCGTGTAAAAAGAGAATTAGGTGTAAATCAATTCAGAAATTCATATAATCGCGTAGTTCATATCAATACACAATGACGTACCAATATGTGTCGACGAACTTTATGTCTCCAGGTTTTCCTGCCTTATTTACATGGAGTGCAATCGCCTCGTTTCCCCGATAAATTCACACCTTAACAATTTAAAAGGTCTCGTAGTAGAAATTTTGTAGAGTGTTGTCTATTCGCTTTCATTAGAATGGTCCTGAGAGGAATTATAATTATGTATGCATGTACTCATGAATGTAATGAAATATGTTTTATTTACACATAAGTCAAATATCGAGACACATTTTGTTTGCTTCGCAGTAAGATGACAAAATGTATTCCTTTTGGAGAGTGCAATACGCACTCCTTTCGAGTCTTTGCCACTCTGCTGCTTTATGAGTCTCATCAAGTATCATAAACGGTGAAATGAATGCATTCGACGACTTGAAAAAAAAAAAAAAAATGTGCCAAAAATCTGAAATAATAATGCCTTCAAAAGTGTGAACTAAAAAAGAAAGGCATTCTGTGACCTTTTTTACTCGCTCAATCGTTAATCCTGAACGAATAAAGTTATTCGGATTTCAATTTTTATTGTTTTTTATTTTTACTTTTTATCGCCTACGCCACTTGTGGTATACAAACTTATGTTGAGTTTGTGCGGATCTATGCAACGCCTATAACAACTTGAGATAGATCTAGCTTCTGTTATACCGATCGATTCAGACAGTGATTCTAAGCTTTCTATCTGCCCATTCTATCTGTCTGTCGGTCTTGTTTTCTTGTCATCACTTTATAGGCGACAATGTTTGAGGAATTTTGGCGAAATTCGACCCAAGAACGAAAGCGATTAAAAATAATTCGAATCGGAACACTTTTTCGAGCACTTCCTATATATGAAGCCATATTTTGACAAGTCGTTATATACGAGAACTGTAGTTTGTTGTAGGGTATTTAATTGTGGTGCCTTCCGTCTTCAGGAAAATGTCGACTGATTTTTCTCATTTTTATTTTCCTTCAAAAATATCTTTCAAACCTACATTTATTTTAACAACTTTTTACTCGTGAATACCTGTGTTGTGATCGAAGATGGTGGTTAATGGTGGCCCATGTCCCATTATAGTTTTTTCACTTGCTTCCTACGTTTGTAGCTAATAGTGAGGCTGGATTATCGATAGAGGATAGAGGATAGAGGAAAGCAAAAGGTTGTGTTTATGTGCGTTCCACTTTAAAATAAGACCGTCAGCAAGGGTGGGAAAAATACCGACAGGTGCATTGTTTCTAACGTGATAAGTGCAGCCTCTTCAGTTAGTCTTTAAAAAATAAAAAACATAAAACAAAAAGTCTCACTTCCTATCCGTACTCTTTTTCTCGCAAAAACAAGTAGGGACATTATAGTCGGGCAAGGTCGACCATTGTAGACCCTCCACTGCTTCGCTTACTACTCGTTTTGCAATTACACATTATATGCATGGAAAGGCATACTTTTCATGAAAGTCCCCATAATGGAGGATGCCGAAAACATCATATGTCGTGACCCCAATTTAGTCACTAAATTTTGTTCCCAAAAATTTTATTATTTCTCAGTTACCATCTTAGAAAACTAGAGATTGTGTTGTCTCGCCATACAAGGGCTTCCGTTTAATGATAACCCTTGTATATATAAGTTAGGGTCCAAAAAATCAATCTATCTGATCCAAATTGGCTGGTGTTCATTTTCTAGATTGTTGCGTTACTATCGCCCAATTTTCATCGTAAAATATTAAAAATTCAACTTTCTGAAGGGATTACTATTTATGAGAAATTTGATGGCGATCGGGGTTCAAAAAGTAAACCCATCTGGCTTAAATTCGGTCTACATGTGTTGTGGTCTACAAAATCGATCTATGTGATCTAAGTCCAGTATCGTTCATTTCTTTGTTAAGTTACTAGTAAAGTACAGCTTTCATTATAAACTAGTAAAAATTAAATCCATTTTGAGGGGCTAACTATTCCTGAAAGATTGTAGATTGATTGCAGCACAACAATAAAATATCTCGAAACTTGCAACCTCGGTGTGGATCATAAAAAAGATGGCGAAACATCAGATGGACGGACAGATAGACAAGCTTGAATGATTCTAAATCGATCGGTATAATAAAAGGGTGGTCTGTCTTAAGTCCTTGTGGGTGTTGCATACGTCCGCACAAACTTAAAATATTCTTCATCACTTCTCAAGTGATGTAGGATATAAAGATGTATACAGTGTATTAGCTTTTCGATGATTACTTTAAAATTATTTTATTCATCTATTGTATGCAAGTATTAGGTATAATAGTGTAATAGTGTGCGTGTTCGTTCATCATTTACATGCCTATTATTCTGAATTCATTAGTAGAGTTATTTTATTTGTCAAATATCATACTTTAAGTATTTACGTAAGGCAGTCAGTCAGTCAGTCAGTCAGTGTATGTGTATGTGTATGTAAATGAAATCGAAATATTTCAAATAATTTTTTACGTTCCTTTGGTTTTATATTTCTTTTGAAACAAAAATATTAACTGGAAAACAAAAACAAAAACAAAAAACAAAGAAAAAGAAAATATGTTCATTCGCGTTGATATTGAGGCACAATCAACGATATTTATATATATATATATATATATGTATATGTATATGTATATATAAACGTTGTTATTCTATTTTATTATTATTATTCAACTCTTATAAGGGTTTGTACGAACGAACATACGTAAGTGTATTGTATGTACGTATGATTATATGTTAGTTGGCTTTAATATTCTTTCCTTTTATTGAAAATATTATAGGTGTACGTATGAATATTTGTATTTTTTACATATCCATCCATGTACGCTTGCATGCATGTATGTATACGTATACGTATACGAGAGATATGTAATTGTATTCACATACATTGACACAAAAAAAATATATATATATATGTATGTATATGTGTATGTATGTATGTATGTATGTATGTATGTGCTTGAATATACTATTTAAACATTTATTTTATATATTATTACTTTACTGCTTCGCTTATGAAATTTACCGTTTGAATGGCTGTTTTTGGAATTTTTATTTGAATTTATTTCTTGAAAATGTCTATTTAATCGTGTGCTTCTCTTTCTCTTTTGCTCTCACTCGCTCACTCTCTTTTCCCATAGAATTCGTTCGTGCTCTGGCAGGTTTATGAAGAATTATTATTATTTTTTTTTTTTTTTGTTTTTGTTATTTTCTTTTTATTCAATGGCTGTTTTTATGACGGTTTCATAAATCCAGCAAAAACATAGTTTAATGTACGATAAAAATATTCCGTCCGTCTCTTCGCTTTCTCGGCTCAACGACGAATCAAACATCTCCTTCCGTCTCTTGTAAAATTCCTAATTTAGTTTTATAAGCATTTTGTGTTGGCTTTTGTTGTTGTTATGTTGTTGTTTTTGTATTTTCTTGATATGTATATTCAATTGAATCGTATACATTTTGAGGCTGAACTGGTGGCAGGTTGACTAAGTATTAGAAAGAGACTGAGTTCGAGTACACAGTTCTTAGTGTTAGTTATATATATGTGTGTGTGTGTGTGTGTGTGTATGTGTGTATGTGTTTATGTGTTTGTATGCGAGATTTTTCAGCACCAAAAGGTATGACGAGTATTTTTTCCTTGATTTGCTGGCAAATTTTTTTTTTTTTTTGGGGGCCATATAGCAAACAGGCAGGCAGACAGGCAGGTTGGCTGACTGGCAGGCAGGCAGACAGGGCACATTGAATGCTCTTTAAAAAAACATAAAAAGAAGAAAATGCTGGTGCTGAGGAATCTAAGGAAATGAATAAATCGGGAATAAGTGTGCCTGCGTGTGTGTAGTGTGGAGTAGTGGTATTAGTACGATGTGGTATGATGCCATCAAGGAAATAGTTAAGTACCATAAATGTGTGGGAGAGTTATAGGTACATTGTTTGTATATATGTGTGCATTTAAATATGTTCATGCAACTATGTAAATTCGAACTCCACCCTACACCCAATTTTTTATAATTTACTTTTAGTACCCCTTTTAACCTCTTTTTAGTTGTAATTAGTTTACCGGTACCGGAAATTTTACATATATTTTACATATATAACTATATATATATGTATATATATATATATGTATATATATATATATGTATATATATATACATAAATATACATATATACATATGTATGTATATATATATATGCAAACACACAATGCTGAGCAACTAAATGGATGCATTTAAGTTTTGTTTAAACATAGGAAGCGGTTTTCAATTCAACCTTTCACGCTCACGCTATACGAAAACTCAAAGTAAATAAAATGCAATTGTATATAGATTAGAATGAATTTTATATAGAATTGTTTCAATTCTGTATAACTTATGCAGAATTTGTAAGTGATACTAAGTTTTTACTTTATGGGTTAGAAAAAAAAAACAGTAATTCCAAGAGCAAAAAACATATGTTATTGTAAAACAAGTAAGAATCGGGCAAGGCCGATCGTTAAATACCCTACACTGCTTCGACTAATACAGTTATTCACTTGTTATGATAATGATACGTTAAAAATTTCCCGGTATTTTCATGCAAACGTATACTTTTCATGAAAGCGTGCGTATTGGAGGATGCCCGAAACAAGCCCATAACATGCTGTGGTACAACATTAGCGACCTTAATTTACTACCTAAAAGATTTAATATTTTTCCCTCATAGAGAACTAGAAATTAGATTTTCTTTCCATATAAGCGCTTGTGTATATATATGTTAGGGTCTAAAAAATAGACCTATGTGTTCCAAATTTCCTCCACTTCATTGTTTTTTTTTTTTTTGATTATTTGGTTGCTATCGGTCAATTTCCATCATAAAATATTAAAAATGAAACCTTTTTCTGAAGGGCTTATTATACATGACAAATCTTATACGGAGTGGGGCCCAAAAATTTGGTCCCTGTGTTTCAAATTCAGTCCACTTAAGTTTTCTATCACATTACAATCATGGACAAATTCTCATCATAACACGTTAACAATTAGGCCTTTTTGGTACATAAAGGACTACATTTCTAAAGATTCTTTATATGTGGTAGTATCAAAAAAATAGACTTACGTGGCCCAATATTTGGTTAGGTTGATTTCTTGGTCAATTTATTCTTATGAGCCAATTTTAACGATGAGATATTGAAGTTAGACCTTCGTACCATATAAAGATTCACTTTTCATAGCCAGTTTTAAGTTTATATGAGACGGGAATCAAAGAATTGCCCCCGGCAAACCAAATTTTTCATACCAACTTAGAATGATGAGAAATATTATTACACAGTGATTGTTGTCGCAAATGTTTGAAAATTGGAATTTTTTTTGGCAGTAATCGCAAAAGTGGCCCGACCCGAACCAATTTCATTTTCCTGAGAATGGGTCGAAACTAAATTTCATCAAGATATTTTGAAAATTGCGATCTGCAAGTTGAACCCAAACATCAGACGGACAGAAAAGCTTTGATCGATTCAGAAAATGCATCTGGCTCGATCGATATGATAAAAGGTGGATCTATCTTCAGCCCTTTTGGGTGTTTCGTATGTCGCCACAATTTTAATATTCCTTGTATCACAAGTGGTGTGGGGTATAATAGAAGAGCGTAGAATATCAAGAGGGTATGAAAAAAACGGAAGAAAAGAAAACTAGGGAGAAGGTAAAGAAAAACTTATTACCATACCACCCATACTGCCATACTACGAAATATATTTATATTAAAAGAAAGATGCAAAGAATAAAATATAAATTTGGACTGAAGTTTTGATCGTCCCGGCTCCTTTAGAGTTGATTGCAATTTAGCAGATCTAGTAGGAATCCCCAAATTGTCATTCACATTGCATAATGATCGTAGTTGTTGGAAAGTCAGTCGGTGTGTGCTGCCCACCCTGTCGGAGCTATCTTTCGCCAAAGCTTAGATTTGTTGATCTCTTTAAGCAAAGATTAATTACTTTACAGAATTACAATTTAATTTTCAAAATTCCTGCACTATTTATGGGGGGATCTGGCTATGAGAAGTTTCTTAGTTGCAAAATAAATAAATTGAAAATGGAAATGTTTACAGTTAGTGAAGTTATTTGGCGAACTTAATCTGTCTTTCCTTTTTTTTCTTTTTTTTTTTTTTTTTTGCTAATAAAGAAATAAATTTTTATTTATTTTTGTTTAGAAATCAAAGAAAGAAATATTTTGTTTTTTGCGAAAATGTGGACCACGCTAGAAAGGGTCAATTTCTATAGGTTTTAAATCGCACGTAGCGCTTTTCTTTCAAATTAACTTCTAGGTGTATGAAGCGGAAAAAAACATCACTTTGGCTTAACGCTTTTTTTCTTTTATCGGCTTCTTATCTTATCTGAATCTTGGTTGAGATCGATTCATATTTAAGATCTATCTAGATTTCAATTTCATTTAAACAATTCTCGGGATTGTAGTGATGTGGAGTTTTTTCCATTTTTGCTATTAAAAAAATAGTATTCAGGGATTTACAATGGGTTTGTGTGTGTGGAAGCCTTTTTTTTTTTTTTTTTTTGGAGGTGGAAAAGTGTCGAACCCCGCTCATTTGGGGCAATCACCTACCCTATAACACGGTCGTTTAGATACACCTCCACAGGACGGATCGCCGGCCGTTTAGGTATTATCTAAGAGCTCCTCGTTCTTGACATTCCTTCTCGTTTCTTTGTTGTTTAAGTTTGTGCAGCGTATGCGTCACGAATATGTCTTGGAGAGGAATCTCTCCAATTTCTTTCTGTAGTTTTTGTCGTTCGTCTTGATACCTCGGACACTCAAACGACAACAACATGTCCAGCGTCTTCTATAATATTGCAGAAAATTAAGGCAACGGCTAGATTACAATTTAAACCGATACTGATTGAAACCGTTTGGAGACACCCATGACTGGCATGTAGTTGGGTAAAGTAGAAATCTACCTCCCAGGCTTAATTTTGAAATGAACTTGTCCGTTCATCTTCCCTTCGCGGATCCACTTCAACACACCTACCATTCATTGATCAGTCGGTGTCTTATCAGCGTTTTCACGGTAGTCTTCAGCTTGGTAGTCTTTCTTGCTCGTTTTGTGCCTCTATCATGTAGGCTGCATCTTTAGCCAGGAGATCGATTATCATCGTGCTTCCAATGAACCATGGTAGCATTGTCCGAAGTAGTGCGAAAAGATGCATTTACTCTCAAGGCACCCAAGTGATACGCTGCTAAGATACCTTTTTATATGAGGCTATACTCGTTGCCTTATGTCGCAGAATGAATCCATATAAAAATTATGGATCACTCCGACCATCACATGTTTGCGAGTTTGTTTGAGTAGCCGTGTATTGGACAGTAATCGCTTTAGTGCTTTTGCTGCAATCGACGCTTTCTGGGCGACACGTTTAAGGTGCGCTTTAAATGACAATCTGTAGTCAATCATGATCCCTAAGTACCGATTTGCGTGCTGTGATAATATTTCGACGCCAACAACTTTAAGCGCAACTCTCTCCACCCCATTCCTGGATGTTATTACGACCGCCAGATTCATGTCCCGCCGACATGAGTCAAGTGCGAATTATCTCGATAACGTCATTAGCGCGGAAAACAATTCCTTGTTGTAGTTTGCTACTACCACCACTGCGAACTCGTGTGCCGCGCTCGCGTGTGTATATATGCGTTAATTAAATGAATATACACCTAATTCTCTTTTTACACCATAGATACGTTCCCAAAAAATACGTGTAAAAAAATTCGTGTAAAAAGAGAATTAAGTGTAAACAATATTAAAAAGTTCTTCTTAGAGTTCACTTAATTTATTTCGTGCTTACACATTTTAATTCGTTATATATTTTATAAAAAATAACTCCTACTTTGGAAAAGAAAATTCCTGGAATATTAAAAATCGTGTTAAAACAAAATAATTCGTGTAAAAAAAGTAATTTTTTTCTTTTGAACTCGTGTTAAATCAAATTCGTGTAAAAAAATCGTGTAAAAAGAGAATTGGGTGTATTTAACTTTTCAATTATAAGCTAACGTGAACAGCTTACGGTCCATTTCTAAACTTATTTTATAGTCATCAACTAAGCGCTTATGCGGCAAATTTCAAGATTCTTTCTCAGCTCTTGCTACTTGGCATTTTATACGTCGAACGAGAGTGTGTACTTGACTTGAGATTTTTTCTGATGCGTGTTACTAGTTCTAGAATCCCTGTTTCATTGGTCGATTGGATACAATAATAGTTCTACTAAAATAAATAAATCACAACCGCTGTAAGGTATATTTGGCATTAAATTTTTTTCTTTTTTGTTATCTAGGCATAGTTGCTGCCTGTTTGTCTGTCTGCCTGCCCGCCATAGAAAAGTGGACTCACGAATTTGCGAAATGCGAAGAAATGCGAGAACTTGCACATTACATGTACATGGATACTTCTGATCAGGATGATCGGAATATATACATAACATATTAATGTAATCA
>CCAG010003737.1:0-10330 GCA_001077435.1 Glossina morsitans morsitans | reverse complement strand
CGCTATTCTTGCAAAAAAAAAAAAAATGTTATTACGATATTGCTGGTCAAAGCATAGAACCCCTACCCTACATTTGTGCGCGGACGTGACAAGCTTCAACAAACTAGTGCCACAATACATTTTTTGTGAGAAAGGTTCAATGATCATGTATTCTTCAAAAATGCATACATCAGCTTGTCGCAAAGATCATGCGTTATAACTTTATTGCACTTTTTTGTTTGATATTATGTTGGGGCAATGGCTTAATTCATTAAAGCACGAACTCTCAGTAGCCTTATTCATCTCGATTGTTCGCGTTATTGCTACCACACCAGCAGGTTTATGTGAAAAACCAAAAGTCTAAAGGGAATCACTTACATGAAATGATTTTTAACTATAAGACCCATGAACAAACAAAACACTTATTTGATCATCCTACATATATAGTAGAGATCTTAAAATCGAATATAGTCTCTGATGTGTTTGACAAGCCCATATTATTTTTCTCTTTTAAATTAGAAAAACTTTTCAATAATTGTTTAAATTAAAAATTTATGCTTAAAAAATATTTTTATTATTATAATTCTTTTGTTATTAATATTAATTAAATTATTGAGTGCCACTTATGAACATTTTGTAATTGTACTGAATTTTTGCCATACAGGAATATGATATAAAACACCAGAATAAAATATGAAAAAATTCTTGTTATTCCCATTGTAAAAATGCTTCATTCATTCTTTGTTTCATTATGTAACGACACATTGAATGTTTATTTTATTGTATATTTAACACAATTTTACTTCACTTTATACTCACATCTGGAAACAATCGTATTTCATTATCTAAACGAAATGCATCTGAATTGTGAACCAGGCAGCCATCAATATAAATAAGTGTGCAAGGATGCATGGAGTGTCACATTGCCTGGTTCGCGCCTTTTTTGAGCCAGTTATAGCCTTTTGATCCAATAATGAGTGCCACTGCTCCTTTTCAAACCTTATTATATATTTGTATATTTAGTATTTTTATACCATCATGGCCAAAGTTATTTTATTTCAATAAACGTGCACAAATTACTCCAAATATTTAAAAATTGGATCACGCCTGTCCGATATTATAATATATCAAAATTCATTTTTCCTTATCGCGGGCAGAACCAACCTTTAGAAACTATATAAAGTATATATATTCTTGACCAGTGTGTAGCAATTACTTTCGGTTGTAAGTCCCTTTCCCTTAAAGTCGCTTTTTTATCTTTCTCTTGACTGCACAAAGGAAACGACGAAAACAACAAAAAAAAAGAACATGTGGCGAATCGAAAGAGTATTTTTTTCCGAAGACGATGGCGACTCCGCGTGAAAAAGGAAGAGAGAGAAGATTTGGTTTTGACAAAAATGGAAAAAAATTCGTACGCGAGATTGAAAATAGGAAAGCGGTGATATAAAATTAACCAAATTCCTCACTATAAATAATTCCGGGATATTCATTTCGTTCTAGAACAAACTAATCAGTTTCGTTTAGGCTAAAGCGTAAAGATTTTGGCATGAAGTAACAGTTTAAAAGGGTTGCTAATCAAGTAAAACTGGATAGCGCGCAATCAAACTTGAATGTAGGCTGAATTCATGTCAATGGTTAGAATGAAAGCTGCACCAAAACATCAAAAGTATTCGGTTACAAGAAATCCGATCATATTGCGCTTCGAGTAAGTTTAATTAAAGAAAATTAAAACAAATATTGCTGTGCATAAGGTCGCCGCATTCAACATAATTTCCAGTTGTTTTCTTGAATCGAACGTTGCTATCCTTCTCATCAATTCCGTATCATTTGTTCTTCGACGATGAACGAATAAAAACCATACCAGCATCGTAATACACATCTCCCGCCGCTTCAGTCACTCAAGAGAATGATCAAACACCAACATAATTATATTCAATGTCTTCTTTATCGGCATGTTACTTAGTATCATCAGTTTCATCAACCTCCCAAGGTCATCCTATATTAGATAATCAGTCACTTGTGTGTTATCGCAAGTTATAAAGAATACCTGTGTATATCTTTTCGCTTTCCTTTATATTAATTAATTGATAGCAAATAATAAATATTAATAATCATAAATATTATAATAAAATATAAATAAAAAAAGGAAAGTAGGTTCAGTTAGGGGCCTCCGTATAAAAATATATATCCAACGGCGACCGTAGGTAAGGCAGGATACAGATCAATCATATGCCCGTCAACGATGGTAATAAGAGCACGTGAACTTTTTTCAGTTGTAGATGTGTAGGTATGCCCGGTACACACGTTTAACCCCCTTTTCTTTTTTCCTTTTAATGCCAGAAAAATCAACATATCACATAGCCCAAAAATTTCCAACCATATCTAAAATCGCAATAACGATACTAGAAAATTAAATATCATGCGTTTCTTATTTATATCCATGCTCGTATAATAAACGTATACAACGCATCATGCATCATATCACATAACATTTTCCTAATATTTTATATGTAAAATTTTTCCCCTTGTGTCGTATATGGAACGGCAAGCTTTATGAACTAAAAGTTATACTAAAATATAAATAATGAAATAAGAGAAGAATGAACAGAAAGTTTATATATATACAGATTTTATCTGCAATATCATGGGCATGGGCTGGAAACATTGCAGCAAAAAAGTTGTTTACTATTAAATTACATTTTAATATGTAGTAAATAATAATAGTATATGTAAATGTATATATGTCTGGGGGTAGATAGACAACAATAACAAGTGTAGAAAATAAATTTGGAAAGCAAAATACTGTGTATCTAGCACCCACACCACTATCCAGTTCATATGAATGTATTTAAAAATAACGAAATTATGTTAGGGGCCTACACTATATACTATTATGTTAGAGGCCTATACAATATATATATATATATATACTAACGACAATGTGAACATGGCGGTGTATGATGTAATAAGATTTTGATCGTCAGCATTCATGAATTCAGGAATCATTTGGTCGATAAAAGAAAACAAAGAAAACTTGCTTCGAGTTACCGAGGGGACTTTTAGAGCTACTTTTAATGAATTTTGTTTTCGCTTTTCTTTGCCGGTGTGCAATACCGTAGGTAACCACATTCTCCTGTTTGGTCGTCAATGTGAAAAAATTTGAACAATGCTGGCGCGCTAATAGGATACGGAGGCTGTTTTCGGCAAAGTAAATATTTTTATTTTTATTTTGCTCTCTTTTGTACATTTGAGAAATAATACCAGTTTCAGTTCAGATAGTCTCTACTTTCGAGCCATTTATCTTATTATAAGCGAAGGTGAGAAGCAAATCGTGATATGATCAATGTAATATGTGTTTACTTAACAAAATATATGAAACTTATATACAAAAGTTAGTTTTCATAGATAATGCTTACGCTGGCAAAATTCATCCCACCTAGAACAATGTTAATAACAAAAAGCAACAATACTGTATTCGGCCGTGACTCACTCTTTTTTATAGCCACCGCAGTTATCCTAAAAATAATAAAAAAAAAAAGATCTAAATTTTCATGCTCTATAGAATGGAGTCGGTGCGGCTGATTTTCTCTAATTTCAAAATAAAAGTTTTCATGGCATAGGCGTGTGGGCGTTGCAGGCGTGATCTTGGAAAAGTCTAAGTCACTTTCACATACTTGTAGGCAGAATTTTTTTTTTGCGAATGGAAGAACGTTTATCAGATGAACTGTTGAACATCCTTAGGTGCATTCCGAAGTTGTAACTGGGCAAGAATTTTTATACTTAGTGAGATTTTTGAATCTTGCTTCTGTGCATTATGAAGGAATTATGAAAAATATTAAATTTTGAGACACTCTAATATATTATAATATATATAATATAGGGTAAGTGTGGTCAATTTGACTTATTTTTATACAGGTACGAGAGCATTGCCTGTAGAATATGCAGTCAAATTTTTGTACATTTATATGCAATAGTTTATGAATAATGAGCAAAAAACCATTTTTTTTATTCCTTTCGAAAAGAGAGATATTTTCAGTCTACGTAGTACTATAGGTGTGTCCTTTCACCGATTTCGCCCGTTTTCAGTACTAACCTGCGTGCAAGAGCTTGCAATGTGTAGCGTTCGAAAAGACGTTCCAAATAAACTTTATATAAAAAAGGTTTACTGTCTCAATCACAAACAAACCGTAGTATTGATTAATTAAAAATAAAGAAAACCAATGAACGAAAAGTAAACCGAATAATTTCGAAATGAAAATCGTGATCATTCTCCCTTCTCTATATTTTAAAACAAACTAGTTTTTATCTCCCTTAAGGAGTCCACGTTGTAATATTACGCTTAGTAAATGTATACATGCCAAATATATGTATATGTATTTTTTTTCTATGATCAGCCGATCAGGGAATGCCCTCTTAACGTACGGGCACATAGTGATCATGATGGGTTATAGCAGCGTGTGGTGAAGAAAGGGAGTAATCTTTATGAGGGTTCGACTTAAAAATAGATACATCAGATACGGTAGAAAATACAACTGCTGATAAGTTGTTCCAAAGATGGGCAGTTCGATTAAAAAACGACGAATGCCGGTAGTGTGTTGTGTATTAAGTTTACCCTATTTGCACGACCTCATTCACATATATTTATGAGGTCCCCACAAATCAAGTAAGTGTACCAAAATTTTACCAAATATCTCCAAGCGGGCTGCAGCTTGAATACAAAGATTCCTGAACAGACAAAAAATATTGATGACTGATATTATACACTTCGCAGACCAACAGACAGACAGACAAGCTTAAATACGATTTTGAATCGATTAGAATACTAGAAAGACGGTCTTTCCCTAGGTCTTCCCCAAATTTGATATACCCTGTAAAAAGCCGCCCAAATTTTAGAGAAGCGTTGCACACTCTTGAAGATGACTATGTTGATATATAATCGAATTTTGCAAAAAAATATGTTAGGCTTACTGCGGTGTATTATTGACCGATGTGTTCTAAATTTTAATATTTTTGGTTCTATGCATGTTGTTTTAGTTGAATTTATCGCATTTTGGAATTGAAATTATAGATATAGGCTGAGGGTGATAGGTGATCTTGGGAATTGAATTTCGAACTAACGAAAAAATTAAATCGACACAATGAGAAAGAATATCCTTTCAAAAATACCTCTGCTCCGATACTGAAGATCTTAAGGAGTAAAAGAGAGCATTGAGCTTCTACTTACGTTAATTTCAAAACCTTATTATTAGGTACAATATTCTTCGTAATGAGAATGCTGCCAAAAATTTGGCTTAGCTAATGCAACCAAAATCAACATTTTTCTGCCAGCAATCAGTATACAAGAAACCATTATCGGTGGCTAACCTATAAAACCTTGCTTCTTTTTCATTGAGTGTACCAATTTTTTTTTTTTTTTTTTTTTTTTTTTTTTTAATTGAACCTTAATATATATTTAAATACACAAAGGACAAGAAGAAAACAAATGCAGTAAAATGTTTGTGCCAAAGGAAACACTTATCTTATATCCAATGTAAGGAACAACTGCTGGACAACAAAAAAAAAAAAAAATAGGACGAGCAGTAAACGCAAGAACGGCGAGAAGTAATGTATAAGAAAATTGTAAACATCTTCAACGTAGACACAGTTAAAATATGAACTCTGCTTGAGACCTATGTCTAAACGATTGTAAATGAGAAATGAAAATGCGAGAAAGATACTTAAAAAAAAAAAAATTTGAAAACAACCTAAAAGTCATCGTTCGCCTTAAAGGATAAGAGCTAAAAAGAAAAAAAAAAAGATTATGAATTAATTTTGCACCTATTAAAGTTTAAAAATTGTGGGCGTCACAGAAGGCTTTAGATGTGATTCAAAGGATACAAAAGAATAAGTAACAAAGCGTAGTTTATGTGATTCAAAGGATACAAAAGAATAAGTAACAAAGCGTAGTTTTAGAAACCATTTTCAAAACTAATCCATTGAAATTGAGCACTGCACCGCTTGTCCCATATTTTATTAGAAGCTGTGTTTTTGCACGAATCTTGCCGCATCCTCATCAGCAAACACCCAGAAGCCACCACTTTAAGCAAACGGGAGGGATAGAGCAGCAAACCATGTGCAAAGGGGAGATTGTCTCAGATTCTCAGATTTTTACTCCAGCAGCTGTACATCCAATGGACCTTTTCTGCACCTGTTTCTCAATATTCCAACAAGATCAAATCTCCAGGATTGTTCTTCAAGGATGCTAATATAAGTTTATTCCTATCCAAGCCTGTTGTCCATGTATGATTCTTTACTGTGTACCAAAGCTTCTGTATGAAATGTTTTTGTTTTTCATTAATCAAAAGGCGACGTCGCAAACTCGCCTGTAAATTCTGACCAGCATCAATACTTTTGGGTATAGATGCAACGAAAAACTTGTGAATGTTGATAAGCTGACTACGGTCAATGCACGCGTTGTTTCTACCAACTGTAGGAAAGCGTTAATAAGGCTAAAGTCTGTTTTTCTTTGAGTCTTGTTCGTTACACAAGACGTCTTTAACTCCTCCTTCTGCCTAGAAATCACACATTTTTCTGATTATTCCGTACCCCGCTTGGGCACGATTTATTAAAAGAAACTTTAGTCAAAGCTTTCTTCACATCTCAGCCTTTCATATAAAACGATTTACTAAATTCCAAGCTTGAAATACTCAGTTACGAACTCTCATTTTAACTTAACCCAGCAAAATCTCACAAATTACATTGACGTGGTTAGCGCCAATAGCGGAATAGGTTTAGCCCGATCTGTGGTTCCGTCTGAAATTGTGATACTAGCGGCAAAAGTTCTTGTAAAGAAATGTATGTTGTTTTGTAAATGAATGGTTTTATACATTCGATCATAATCAGAATAGTAATAATGATCCTCCCATTCTTCTTGAATTAATGGCTTAAACTTTGCTGTTAACTTATGCAATTTCTGCTAAGAGAAGAACAAGCTTTATATATGTGGCGTATAAAGAGTCCTTCAACTGGACGTACCATACATTTTTTCTCACATTTTAGCTGTAAACACGCAGCTGCCATCATAATGACAGTCGTGTCTAGACCTTCGAAAATCCAAGGACAACAACGGAACAACCCCGTAAATTACAGTAACAGTTTATTGCGTTGAATGGATAGATTTACGAAGCGATGTGAAATAGTTTTTTTGCGTCTTGGAGGCCCTATATGATATACAGTATAAAGGGTTAATTTTTATTTAATTTATTTATTTATTTACTTACACGTAAAAAAAAATAATAATAATTCGTGCGTATACAAATAATAAAGAAAAAAAAAGCATGTACAGAACTAGTGCAGAGACACATCCGCAAGCAATAGAGAACGAAGTTGAAAATCAATCCCTAAGCCATTGCAAACATGCAAAAGCATGGTAAAGTAAGACTTGGTTTGGATTATTCTTGACTTAAAATTTTTGTTGTTGTTATAATATATATATATGTATGGAGAAAAAAAGAAAAAGGAAGAAAAAACAATGTGAGTGTAGCCGAGCTTAGTCAGGCAGCAAAACGCGCAAACCCAGCTTCTATTTATACATATCGCAAAGTGTGTCGATATGTGAAGAAATTTTCAGTTCTTAGATTATCCGGCCAATTATCGACGAGAATGTAAGTATTAACTGAATGAATAGATGTAGGGAAGGGATGGTACTATTTTTGAACACCTTTCGATGCCAACATGTTTATGAAACATGAGCCCTTAGACGGCAATAAGATCTAGTTCTTTATATATCGTCCGTAAAGATGATGTAGAATTTAATTGTCGGTTTGCTTGATGATGATGATGTGTGGTTTATTATAACTTTCGCTATAAGCATTTCAGTTTTTTTTTCTCCTTTGTCCGATTCCGGCTGCATCGATCTCAGTAAGTGGTAATCAGAAGACGCTATACATGAGGACGCTGAGTGCGGCGAAACTTCCTATTCGAGCAGCAACAGTATAATGTTAACAACTCTTACAACGTTTGTCCGAACGTTCTCATACAAAAGGCAGATAACCGTTGTCGTTGGTCTCTTTGGCAACAATACATCGTTCCGTTTGTGCAAGTGACGTCGGTAGACATCTGCAGTAACAGTTTCATTGGGTATTCCCTCTAATGATCTTACCGTATGCACAGTAAAACTTTATAGCCATGAATATTCCGCATCGGCGTCGACGTGGGCGGCTCTTCGCGACTTTTTGCGTTTGGAACTGTCATTGTAGATACAGGTTTCATCGTCAGTCATAATACGCTACAGAAAATTGCTACCCTTTTGTCTGGAAAGCAATGAAAGCAAATGAAAGTCATAAATGTCTTTCCTCGTACAGCGCCTCTACACACTAAATAACTCGATAACACTAAATGGTAAACCATTATTTTATGTAGAGAAAGATCAAAATCACCGAATTTCACCATTATGTACTTTGATGCTTTCATTTCATTTTTTCCCAATAGATGTTTTCACAAATCTATGTTAGCACCTGTTATATCAACTAAAGAAGTCCGGCAACACCATTCTCATTAAGAGTAAGATTCAAAGTTTTTATTTTTCAGGTAATGGAATAAATTGCTACCTTTTTTCGCGCCCTCACTTAGATAACTTTTAATTTACATATGCAAGGCGAACCAATTGTTTTATAAGACTCGTCTAGAGGCATTTAAATCCAAAACCGCATTCCCGTACTCATGCCTAGATAACTTACGCGTAAGCGCGGGGTTTTTGTTTATTTTGTGTAGTTTTCACAAGTGCTTTACACAGTACATAAAGACCCAGTTTGATGACGTGCGGAAATTCTATGATATGCATTGCAAAACAAGCTTACAGCAGTTGTAATCGTTTAAAGACTCGCAACAGAGTCAACAATTTCTCTCTTATTTGATTAAAAACCATATCAGAGAAATATCAGAAAAACTTTTTTAACGCAATTTAATAAAATAAGTATGTCATCGACTTTGAAGGGAGAAACCCTTTATGTTTTCGTTATTTGCTGAAAGAGTTCATAGGTGAATGAATTTATGATTTACGTACACACTAACGGAAATTTTATTAAATTTCCTTTTTGGATGCACACCGATACTAAATTAGTAACTTTTTTGCAATCAGCTTGATTGCAATTTTTTTTTTTTTTTAATTAATTAATACCACTCTTAAAAATAAAATAAAAGTCCCACATTACAATTTCCAAGAATCAACATTTATCTGTGTCACATTTCAACTATGTTCTCATACCAAAGCCAACAAGAATAAATTAAAACTTTTTATTATTACTTTCTATTACATTTTGTGGACCTATTAGTTTACAAACATTAAAAATATTCCGCAAAACCGAAATGTAACTCTTTGAATATTGGCTAATCTCTGCAAGTCCAGTTTATGCCGTAAAAGACTGGTGCGATATGGTATATTAGGGTTCGTCACACTCAGAATGGCTTAAGGTGGACACACCTTTAATTCTACTGATCAATTCGGAATCATTTTCTAATTCCATTTAAGCTTGTCTCCCCGTCTTTCATTTGGTCCGTCTGCCTATGTGATTCCCGTCCATGTGATATTGTGTGTATAGATCGCAAGTTTTAAGATGTTTTCAGGAAATCTATTACGCTGATGTTTTCTGACCTAAAGACGAATCCTAATGAAACTAGCGCGGGTCACTTGTGCGTTTACTTGCTTCCTAAAGAGTCCTCATGTGGAAAACACTGAAATTGTTATAATTTTTCTCGACAGCAACCGCCAAGGGATGCGAAAAATTTCGATTGGATATGAATCCTACGGACCACGTTTTTAATAGATTCGATCCATTGTTAAACTTTGTTACGGTAATTTGTATAATCATTATTATTATATTTCAACTGTTTTTGCTACGCGTTATAGAATCGTTCAATTTAAATTTTTTAAAAGACTTTTATCGACGCTGTCGTGTTTACAAGAAAAAATTACTTTACCCTTGTTGTTACATATTTAGATGAAATTTTTGATATTCGCACCTGCGTTACCTATGTTTCAAAAATTCTTTGAGCACTAACAATACAAACGAATGGTTCAACCGACGTTGCCTTATCAAGTCTACATTCGTTTTAAGTGATCTCTGAAGATTTCCATTATCAGAAAGACAGCCATACACTTAATATATCCACAAGTTTGTACATAAAGTACTATTACTACAAATTGTCAAAATTATTATTTCATAAGTCCTTTACATCATTCTTAGCTTAATTAAGTGTAAAAGAGTGCAGAAAGAAGAAATTTTTATTTTCAATTCTTTTAAAGGCTTGAAAATGAACTAAATTTATATCTACAGTTTGACCTAAGTAAAGATAACAAAAAAAAAAAAAAAAA
>CCAG010003717.1:0-17825 GCA_001077435.1 Glossina morsitans morsitans | reverse complement strand
TCCACATGTGGGGTATATGGCCAGTCAAAACTACCGTATGATACAGGTCCAGTAATTTCTTTTTACTTGAATTAGAAAGAGCACTGATCATTTGGTATGAGATACGATCTAGACCAGGTGTTCTCCCTTTTGATTTGGAGAGGCAACTTTCAAGTTCTAAGGAAGATATACAATTTTCCAGGAACATGGCACATCTGTCAATAGCATTTGAAAGAAAAATTGGAGTCCTTTTATTTTCGATGAGAGCACTGGAAAAGTTGCTGTCAGAGGAGTATTCGAACCACACCTTTCCAAAGTATTTAGAAATCTCATCTGCGTCAGTTAAAGTTCCATTGGGAGTGCAGATGGCAGAGATTTCGTTCAGATTTGAAGTCCCAATAAGTCTGTTGACTTTGTTCCAGACAACTTTCATTGATGTATTTCTGTGAATCCTTCTCGAAAAACGTTCGAAACTAAGTGCCTTTGATTTTCGTAATTCCTTCCTGAATATAGCATTGGCCTTTTTGTATAAGAACAAATGATCATGATCCGGACGTCTCTTAAAGTGGTGCCATAGATCCATTTTATTTTTCCTCAATAAAGAAAGCGTGTTGTTCCACCAAGTAAGCCTAGCTCGATTAAAAAAGTTGTTTGATTGGGGAATTTTTTTTTTTTTTTTTTTTTTTTTTGCTTTAGACATAGTAGCAGCGTCATGGTTGCAGTTCCCGTTAAAAGGCTTTGGATTCAGATATGACTCGGCCTGTTTGGAGTAATTGATCCAATCCGCTTTATCTAGGAGGAATTTGGGCTGTTTTGCTGGAGTGACGGAAGATTTTGAAAGTTTAGTTCTATTATGATTGGAAAGTGATCACTATTATGTAGATCATCAGAAATAGACCAGGAAACCAAAGGAAGAAGTGGGGGAGAGCAACATGTTAAGTCAATATGTGAAAAGGTGTGATGAGTTGAAAAGTGCGTTGGTTTTCCATCATTTAAAATGCAGAGGTTGCTTCGAATGAGAGCCTTTTCTAAAACAGTACCACGGGTGTTGGTCCCCGTTGGGCCCCAGATGGTATTCCAGCTGTTAAAGTCACCGCATACAATTAATGGGGGGGAAAGTACGGATAATAAATTGTGAGTTCTTGCTGAGAAACCGATTGCGAAGGTGGGAGATAGAGCGAAAGCACGGTAAATTTTATGTTTTAAGATTATTTGTATCGCTACGGCTTGTATGTTTTGAGCTAAAAATTTTATGCTTTTGTGAGGTATGTTTGATTTTATAAAAACACCAACTCCTTGTTTGGAATATGAATTTTGATCAGCATTCGTGAAGTATCCAGTATATGATTTCGGTGGAATAGGATTAAAAGAGCTTCTACAATGGGTCTCTCGAAGGGATATAAAGGTTGGATTTAAATCATTTATAAGTGAACGGAGTTCATCAAAATTATTATTAAGTCCTTTAATGTTCCATTGTAGAATTTTAAAAAATTTATTTAATTGTAGCGACATGGAAAGGGAGTGGTACGTGGGTTAAGTTTCCGTCGTCTCCGTCGGGAAGGTCGCAATTTCGCGGGAATATTTTATCCTTACCAGCAGAATGATCTGCATTTAGGAGGTTGCGTAAATTTGAAGTGCAACGAGTGGGCACACGTGAATAATTTGAATTTGAATTTGATGGAAGATTAGATTCATTATAACTTATAATTTGGTGATTAGAGTTGAGAGCTGGTGGTTCTGGAGAATTTAGTTTGTTGGATTTCGGGATACGCATTGTTGTTTTAGCTTTTTCATCATTTGCTGTTGTTTTGATTTTTTCAACATTATTTTTGGTGAGTAGTGGATCTAGTTTCGCAATATGGTTTCTGGCTGATGGTGGAACAGGTTTGTTATTAGAAGAAGTTGGAGGCAAAGGGTCATTCGGCTGGACTTGCGAGGCAACAGCAGCGTAGGTGTTATTTTTGGTAAATTTTTGGGTTCCGGATGGATTAATCTCCCAGTATTTGCGTCGTGCTTCGCCCATGCTGCAGTAATTTTCTTTTTTTATTTTTAGTATTTCACGCATTTGTACGAAACGTGGGCATTGTTTATCTGAAGCCGGGTGTTCATCGTTGCAATTTATGCAAAAGCTACGTGTACAGCTTTCAGCATGTGGAGGAAGACCACAATTAGCACATGATGAAGCACTGGTGCACCTTTTTGCCGTATGACCCAGGCGTTGGCAGTTTTTACACCTCATTGGATTGGGAATGTAGAGTTCCACTTTACACTTATACCACGCCACATCAACTGTTCGCGGTAACCGGTAGCGATCAAATGTCAAAATAATGCTTCCTGTAGCAGAGCGAGTTTTTCCGTCGCCGTTTAGTTTGGTGAATTTATAGACCTCAGTCACTCCTTGATTGCACATTTCGTGAGGATAATGATTTGACAAACGGTAATAATGAAAACGCATATTTTACATATGAGGAAACTATTGATGGTCGCAGAAGAAAGTACGTTATTTTTGGCATAGATATATTGAGGATACGATTCTTCACCTTCGAGAAGAGGAAATGCTTGAAAGCATAAACAACCAAGAAAATAATAATATTAATATTGACGGTGAATACAGAGTTTTAGCGGTACCGGAGATAAACTCAAATATAAATATATTTGAGGTGGTTGCACCGATCTATACTATAGATTCGCCACAAGAAACTATTCAACTAATTAACTTACCTCCTTTGATATCCGCAACAGCGTTGCAGAATATGATAAGAACATTGAATAGTCTGAAATCACTAAAGATATTTTATGAATATGTCGGCGGGGCGGAGTTGGCTAATTGCAGCACTTTACCAATCAATAAATTATAGATTAAATTATACACTCCGGACAGATCCTAATAGAATAAAAGTTTTACTTTGTGCCGCTATGGGAAAGGCAGCATTTGGAGTTGGAGGAGCCAGTTTCTATTCAATGTTTTCACTCCCAGTAAATCAATTGCGGAGGAGATTAGACCTTTAAGTAACGGCATGGTATATTCTTTAAATACAAAATTTTGTAGGTCGAAACTGGTAATAATTAATGAAATATCAATGGTTGTATTGAAAATGTCTTCTCAACTAAATTTTAGATTAAAACAAATCTTTAAAAATACAGAAGCGTTCGGCGGAATTTCAATAATTGAGGATGGATAGTGATACAAGTGGACGCATGCCTAAGCGCGGTTTTATAATATATACTAAAACTGAGACGTTAGCAAGAATAAAGCATGTGGGCCATACAGAGCTCATTTCTACAAATAAAACGTTTGAAATGATTGCTTTTAAATATGACGACATTCGACATCGACTTGTGTACGTCTGCAATTTTTTAATTGTTTTGGTGTTTTTGTGTTGTGCATTTAGTTCGAGTCTTTTCAGTGATTTTTTGCTAAAACTGAGTATCGCGGATTCCGTTCGTATTTCCTCTAAGTGTAGTAATAAAAGAGAAAATAATCAAATAAAAAAATACAAAAAAGGAAAACAAAAGAATAAATTGAAAACATTTGACTTTATCCTCAGCAGTTCCCAACCTTTTCAAGTGGGTGGTTATTTCATAAATAACTAAATAATAGACAACCATAAGGCATAATGGCCCCGGGGCCGCCAAATAAACACTCGAATAGATTTCATGTATTATCTGACACATCCCCACAAAGAAAAATAATTAAAAATTCGGACTTTCCGGTGTTGCCAATCAGTGAGATCACTCCTATTGACAAAAAATATATCGTTATTTCTTCAACTAATGCTAGTGTAACAATTTCTCAAATCAGCCCTTTTGCAATAAAAAAAGCCCTAGATAGCATTACAACATACATAGACTCTATCTCCATTCCACGCGATGGGAATTTACTTGCCCTCGCTGGGAACCCGCGCGCAACCGATAAGCTCTTAAAGTCGAAATCATTGGCTAATTTATGTGCTACTTCCGCTAAACTGCATGAAAAACTGAACTCGGTTAGAGGGGTAATCTATGCTCCGTGCTTAAAGCATGTGCCAGAAGATGAAATTGTTCACGAAATGTGCAATCAAGGAGTGACTGAGGTCTATAAATTCACCAAACTAAACGGCGACGGAAAAACTCGCTCTGCTACAGTAGGCATTATTTTGACATTTGATCGCTACCGGTTACCGCGAACAGTTGATGTGGCGTGGTATAAGTGTAAAGTGGAACTCTACATTCCCAATCCAATGAGGTGTAAAAACTGCCAACGCCTGGGTCATACGGCAGAAAGGTGCACCAGTGCTTCATCATGTGCTAATTGTGGTCTTCCTCCACATGCTGAAAGCTGTACACGTAGCTTTTGCATAAATTGCAACGATGAACACCCGGCTTCAGATAAACAATGCCCACGTTTCGTACAAATGCGTGAAATCTTAAAAATAAAAACGGAAAATTACTGTAGCATGGGCGAAGCACGACGCATATACCGGGAAATTAATCCATCTGGAACCCAAAAATTTAGCAAAAGTAACACCTACGCTGCTGTTGCCTCGCAAATCAAGCCGAATGACCCTTTAACTCTTATTCCTTCCAATAACAAACCTATTCTATCATCAGCTAAAAACCATATTGCGAAACCAGATCGACCACCCGCCAAAAATAATGTTGAAAAAATCAAACCAACAGCAAATACTGAAAAAATTAAATCAACAACGCGTATTCTAAAATCCAATAAAGTAAATTCCCCAGAACCACCAGCTCCCAACTCTATATTAATATCTATGGTGCAAAACCCTACACTGCAAGGTTATTGGAGTACGGGCAAAAGCTCTGAAACGCTATATTTCGAAACAGAGATGTCCTGAAATGGGTTCATGGCAATTTCAAGGAAATTGCACTTTGATAATAATGAATGTTTGCAGCGTGATGGTTCCTTAACAAAATTCAACAACTTCATCGAAGAAAGCTTGCAAGCGTTGTTTAAGCTTGTATATAAGAAAAAGAGAAAAGATGCGATGTGGTAATTGCCATGTGATATTATGTATTGACAATTTCAAGTTTTATCATGTCGTGTAAAATAATTAAATTCGATTTCTTTTATTCTTATTAATCTATAATGAAATAAAAACCCTTTAAAATTCCTTGTTTATGCAACATTGTTTTTATCTTTCATATTTGGAAACATTTTCATTTAAAGACAATCAAAAAAATTTTGCTGATAACAACAAATTGTCCATTTTTCCGTGTGATGCAAACAGATTAATGAAGACTTAGATCGCATCTCGATATTTACAATTGAAAGTTGTAGTGAAACAAGTCTAAAGGCATTGCCGCTTA
The DNA here is from genome assembly GCA_001077435.1 of Glossina morsitans morsitans. Classification (NCBI taxonomy): domain Eukaryota; kingdom Metazoa; phylum Arthropoda; class Insecta; order Diptera; family Glossinidae; genus Glossina; species Glossina morsitans. The sequence continues at coordinate 12,536 of CCAG010003717.1, read as the reverse complement.
GCCGATGGCATAAAATGAAGAGGAGACATCCTTAAGTTTCCTTATTAGTACTTCAAATCTAAAAATATTGTATTCTTTATAGTTTCGTAATTTAAACCTTGAATCTTAATAGCATTGCCTAATTCGATAAATAATAAATAAATATTATTTGCTCACTGCGATACTCATTTTATACTACTTGTTAAAATAGTAGACAAATAAATTAAATACGCTATTGCGGTTTTACTATAGTTTTTGAAATCACATTTGAATTTAAATTTCAAATTTTAGGGTATTTAATTAAAACAACTTACGTAGCTTTGTGCAGTCATCTCACCAACATATAATAATTATTGCCGCTTTCATCAATACAAAATTATCTACACGTTTTAACTGCGGCAATTTATTTTTACAAACGAAATTTAAGTATTGATGTGTTTACATTTTCTTGCATAGTATGCATAAAGTTTTTATGTACGAAGTAATATAGTAATTATAAATATTATCTCCCCTCATTTCCCTCAATAAGGAGCGGTAGGAGATTGTAGCACTGTAACCGAAAATATAAAAAACCGTGCTAAGTCTACCGATCGTTCCGAAAGGAAAACAATCGGAGACGGTAAAGAACAACCGGACAGTATGGTAAACTGTATAAATTGTTCGACACGCTTAGCCCGATCCTATTCGAGAGCTTGAAACGATAAAACGAAAATTCATAGTAGACCCAGGAAATTACAACGCGTTCGATCCTTTCAGTAGCAGGAGTAATCAATCGCAATCTGACTGGACAAACGCTTGTCCAATGACATCGAATGGCATCGAAAATTGCGAAAATTGGACAATGAATTCAATCACGACCATGCACAGTACACCGAAACAAAGCCACATCACTTCACAGTCACTTGGACGAAGGCCGGGCGAAAATAGTTTTTTAATTCGGGCTGGGAACATAATAACCACTCAATACGTATCAAATAGCAAATCAATTGAATTGAAAAATAGCGTTACTAGAAACGCGAAATAAAATGCTAGAACAAGAATTTATGAAATAGTGCGAAGAAGGCCTTGCAATAACGGAAAAGAACTTGTCGATGGATGCTAAATTAGAAGCTCATTTAAAACGTTTAAGTAAAACAAGTCTGCGCCCATCACCCTAATTATCCAATGGAAAAAATATTTCACCAGCGGGAGAAAGAACTCATGTCTCCAAGTTTACCGCTTGGATCATCCTTGCCAGGAAAACCTATATTGTATCCGGGATCAGTTTACCGATATGATATGATCGGAGATGGCTCAAACGGAGCGAAATGAACTATGCGATTAATGGTCACCGAAAAAAAACCAATTAGATATCAAGCTGTCTACCACGAAATCTCGCTTGTATGTTTCCCAAAACAGAGTAGCTATTGTGGGACGCCATCGATAGCCACAGCAGGCCCGTAACGAACCGGTATATGGGTGCATATCGCGGAGACAGGAGACACCATATGGTAAGCATTAAAAACCAGTGGGACATATTAACCCCATAAACAGGAACCCACAAGTAATACCGCCAAAATGTGGAGCCCAGTGGCCAGGCGAGGATCTGCTGTAGTGCACCTTATGTCCGAAGCCTACTTCATAGGTTAAGGTACTATAAGTATTGTATTTACGATAAGTTAACATAGAAGAATTGGCCCCCACCTACAGTAAACGAAAGTCACAGACCTAGTAGGGGAAAGGATGAACGCTTTCGAAGTCAACAACACAGGCGGCGTGAAATACTAGAACTTGTTGGTTCCACAAGTTGTTTCTCAGGTTCGTACGGTCGGGTCTGGTAACACAAGTAAAGTATTAAATATACCCACTTCATTTTAACATAACTAATCTTAGTAACCATATTTATTTTGTCCTAATTTATGTTACCAATAAACAGTTATATTTTATTATTAACACAATCATTTGTTTGTAATTGAAGTAGTTTTAACTATTACTAACGTAAGCATTATCTGTAATTACATTAGTATATACGATACACATTGTAAAAACAAACGAGGATTACGATTAAAATAATTCAATGGATGCAAATACATGGTATCAAAATCATTTATAAATTATAATCACAATCATAATCAACCACATTGATTCACTTCGGAATTTCGTCATGTCCTAAAACCAAGTATATTGTGAATGTCACGAAACCTAATTTGCGCGTAGCGCGAATGGTGGAATGTAAAACAATATAATATATTTTTATTTATTCTTGGCTTCTCCTTCCCACCATAACTTCTTTTTTTTCAGAACAAAAGATTTCTTTTCAAGCTGTAGATTAAGAGCCCAGTGGAGTGGCGGTAATTTCGCCGCGTAGACCCATATTCAAGTTTGATACAAAGTAACCAAAACGACGGTAACTAAGCAGTCACATGTTCTTGTCAATGGTTATGATAATTGCAATATAAAAGAAGAACCACTAATTGATCATTACAGCAAACCTAACAAAGTAAAAGTTTCTTTGTGCATCGTATTGGCAAAATTTGCTCAAAATTTCTGTTTTTGATTATTTTTACAAGTTTGGATTCTGATGAATTGAGCGCAAATTAAAGCACCTGTGGCATTGTGTTTGTTTTTGCTTTGTTGTCGTTGCTGCAAATTGGATAAGGCTTGTTTTACAATTGGGCTTGCCCGGTCTTAGAAAATAATCAAAATCAGTGCCACTGTCAACCATCCCTTAAAATCTCCGGCTGTGTTTTGTGCGACTTACATGGAGGCAGCATAGCTGTGCAACTAGCTAACATAAATTTGTGTGCTAATACGTGTGTCGACTATGTTTTCTGCTATCAACGTATAGATCTATATCTGGGACCGTTTGCGTTTTCACCTAAGCGAAGTATCATGTTTTTAGTGAATGTGTACCAATCGAAGTATCTGAGGCTCTACGTATATCGATATTCGTGTTGTTAATGTGATAAGTCGCCGTTATACAATTGGGCTTGCTTGGCTTTAAAATTGGCTGAAATCAGTGTCATTATTAATCTCCCGTAAAGTCTTTGACTGCTTATGACCTACATGGTGGCGGGATATTTGTGCAGTTAGCCAGCGTAACTTATGACCTATACGAGATGTCGTAGTGGTGGGTATTTGTGAATGTGCACTAATTTAAGTATCTAAGGTCCTGCGTGGATCGACATTCTTATTGTTGCTGCAAGCCTCGTAAAGTCGTCACCCTACAATTGTGTGTAAGCAGGACTGCCTGGTGTGAAGAGAATTGCTTTCATGGTGAAACCTTCAGAAAATTTCTTGACTGTGTGTTTTATGAACTACATGGTAGTCTACCTTTCGAATATTTGCGCAAATACTAACATTAACTTCGATATTGTTTTCTTTATATTGCTATGCCTTCTAAGAAACCTTATAAATGTGGTGGTTGTGCCCATGGCCTTGAGAGCCTAGCGTGCATAAAATGGGATGTATGCCAGTTCCTGCAAACATAAAATCACTGTGGACGCACACAAAGGTGCGAACATATCCGTATTGGAGACGAAATTTGAGAACATGTGCTCCAAATATATAAATCTGGTTAAGAAGGCCGTTGACAGTTCTTTGACTAATATGATCAAAGAGCTCAAATTATGTGTGGACAGTGCAGTTCAGGAAATGAAACGTAACGAAATGAGCTTAAGCAGTTGGTTAAATAACTACGCATAATATGAAGAGGGAACTCTCCGCTCGAATCAATGAGTTGGAATCGGTCGTGGAGAGATGTAACGACTCAACTAAAAAATTTAACTCGAGCCTATACTCGCAATTGTCCATTCTACATAACTCTAAACCAACGCGCTGTGATGTCGCGTTCCACATCGCTATTAGACTACTTCTTAGTAAGTGATGTTTCCATGATAAGTTGTAACGTCCGCGAACAAATTTAGGGTAGGGTATATGTCAGTCTGTTTGTGCAAAAGAAAAAAAAAATGTCTCAATAACGGCGTGTCGTTATGGGACATCGCGTGATTTTGCGGGTTTTACAAAATAGCGGCTAGCCGTTGTTCATGCAAAAGAGAAAAAAAATAATAAGTACAGCAAAATCACTCGAGTAGAAATTCTTGGTGGTAGCTTCTGTTTCTCTTTTTGTTGTTTGTTGTTCGATTGTTTTTCTCTTCTGCTTTTGTCGATCGCCCACTGGAAAGGTTAAAAGAGTAGCTGAAGTGAGAATTGCAAGAGTAGTATTACCGGGGATGATTACTAATGTCATTGGACAAGGACAAACAAATAAGAGAGGGAAAGTTAGTGGAAGCGGGAAGATTAAATGAACGTTAGTGGAAAGTAGTTAGAAAAGAGTTTGATGGTTAGCCGAGGTTAGCTAGCGGAGAGAGAAAAAGGAAGAGGGATTGTTCAGCAAGACGTCTAAGGAGTTGGTTGATTTTTTTGAATATAGTTGCAGATAAGAAAAGTTTTCGGGGCACTAGTAAGAAATGTTTTGCTTGTGAAAATTCGGGAGGGTGGCTAAAGTGAAACGGACATGAACAGTTCAAAATAATGTAACGTTAAATAACGCAATCAAATGTTGTTTGAAATTGTACGGAATTGGGTAATAAAAAAAAAAGAAGCGAAATAAATAGATTAAACATAACTTTTATTAGAAAAAAAAAACTTTCAAGTATTAAATTAATTCATTAAAATATTGCAACCTTATGTAAAGTCAGTTAAGTGTATTTTAGCTAAGAGTTAAATTTTATCAAAAGAAAAACTAAGAACAATACTATATAAAATTTCAATATGTGATCACTTTTATATATATAGTAAAGAAACAAAAAAGAAATAAGGAAAACAACAAACAAGCAAGTAACAAGTAAGAAGAATAGCATATTCGATGAAGAATGTCCAGTTGTTCGCTCACGGCAGCAGCATGTTATACAAGAAATACAGCAAAAGAACATGAATATAAATGCAACGAACGAACACATTTGTGTGTGTATTCGCAAGAATTTTTGGGCACGAGTTGAAAAGCATTAGCCTAAAGAGGAGATCGCATGAAGTGGCTAAAGAAACTGGTGTCGATACGTTGAACTTCGATTTTTGCGTTTAAATTTTTTTATACGAGTTGAGTAAGGAAAGAATTGTTAAAACCTCAAAATATTAAAAGAAAAAAATTGATTGATTTAATTGAACAAGAAATTGTACCTAATTCATATTATGAATAAAAAAAAAAAACAAACAAACTAAATGTTTTAATTCAATACTCGAACAGGAAAGAGAAACATTTTTAAATAATAAAAGACAAAAGTAAAAAGTGGTAATAGGGATAGTAAATTATATATGCGAAGTAAACAAGTACATAAGAAATAAACACAAAACAACAGATTTGTTAGCTGTTAATGATCTGAAGGTTAACTCCACCGATACCGTAATCGACAACGTAAGGAAGCATTGAAATGATTGGCAGATTAGCAGCAAGGACGACTGCATTATAAGGAACAGTCATCAAAACTGCGATGATGATAAAATTTGGCGAGGTTGCTACAATAAAAGGGACGGAGCAATAACAGCAAGAGCAACAGCAGCAGCAGTGGCGGCGGTAGCAGTTAGCAATTGAAGGGATAAGTATATATATATATTCATATGTATACGTACATATGTAGATAATTGTTTTTTTGTTCTCTCGCTAACTACAAGTAGAAAAAAAAAGGAAACAAAAAAATATAAAATAAAACAAAAAAAGGGGAGGAAATACGCTTACTCCACCGCTGTGGAGGGGTATAGGGGCGGACCACGCATGAGGGACGGTGGGTGAACCTTAGACAGTTACCGACGGACGAAGGAAGTACCAACGAACGACGTACCGGACAGGAAGTACTATGCAGGCAGCCTAACGGCCTAGATAGAATTCTTTTATTCCATTTAATATTTTTTTTATCTTAGTATTATTTTTTTTTGTGGGTGATGCGGTACAACGGGCAGGGGGCAACAGCTCTACCAGCAACGAGCTAAGCGCCGCATAACGTTACAAAGTTTAGCAGGTCAGATGCAGTGTCCCACAATATACGATCATGGACTGATTATTACGAGTCTTAGCTTTGTTACATTGTCGTGTGTAATTAGCGGAGAGAATAGGAAATACTTTTCACGTGTCTTTGAGGATGCTGATACAGCGGGATTGTGGAGAATTTTGCGGAATAGCAGGGAAACTGCTTCGGATGGTAGTTTATATTTATTGAATAGTTTTTTTGTTGGGAACTACTCTCTCTAGTGATGCTTAACCTGAGCATTGGACTCAGACAAATGCTTTTGGCGCCTGTCAATCCCGTTATATTGATGGGTTAGAAATAACGGATCACTTGAATAAAGTTAAATCTGGATCAGTTGACATTGACGGCCTCCCGATTAAGTTTGTTAAGCTCATAATTCCGCTAATCTCATGTCTTCTTCTAAGATATTATTAACAATGATTTTGACATCATGTAGCTTTCCGCGTCTGTTGAAAAGTGCTCGTATGGTTCCCATACCCAAGTCGAGAATCGTCAACATTTCCATCCTTCCGGACATATCTAAGATTGTCGAATATATCACCAAAGACCAAATGCTTTTGACGGCATGCGTCTACTAATCTCAATATGCGTTCCGCCAAGGATATAGTGCACTTTACTGTCACTCTGCCTTAGTGATTCTGCTAGGGCGGATAGTAAGATTTGTAGGTCAAGTGCTCTAATATCTTTACAACATTCGTCCCTGCTGTAATCGCAATTTGTGGACTTGAAAGGTGCCAAGTCTAGTTGCCTCGCACTGTTTGCTGGAGCTACACAAAGTTCGGTTTTAGGGCCTATCTTCTTTATTCCACATGTGAATGATCTTTACCTATGCGTAGAGCCTGACATGTGTGAGGTTCTCCTACACGCAGATGATTTGTTCTTATTGTTTAATGCTTATTGCACTTCTAATGTGAACCTTGAACGAAGTGTGGGTGACTGGTTAGAATGTGTGTCGTCGTTGACCCTTGGAAATCGGCGTATGTTATGTCGTGATTGACAAGGATCTCTCCTTTGATAAACGTGTCGACGATCAATGTGGAGGATCAATTCCACAAATATATATATACTTCTGCGCAGCAGGTGGAAATTAGCGCCTTCTCTTCTTATATCATGAATTATACATTGTCTTGAGGTTGTTTCTGCCGTTCCTTCTGTTACATTTAACAGGTTGCGGCTGATGGTTAATGTAATTGTGAGCTTCATATGTAGCGTCAAAATAAGGGATTACATCTCTTAGTATGTTCTAAAGTTTCTTCGCTGTTCATTCAATGATTACATGAAGTATCGTTGTTTGCTTGTGTTCCACAATTTGATGAGGAATGATATTCCCTTGCCATTATTCGACAAATTTAGATCCTTGCAGTCGAAATATTAAAGTATATATACCCAGAATCTATAAAAGTTGTTTTGAGCGATCATTTCTGATAAATTTAGCTCGCTGCTGAAATTGTCTGACTTACGAACCCCGTGTCTTCCTATATGCAAATAATTAAACTTATAAATTATTTTCGTAGTGTGCAATAGGTCCTACAATGATACACTAATATATTTTGTGGCCGGACTAGCTAATGGTGACTGGACTGGTTATTTTGTTTCGTAATTTTTCCACATGTTACATCATTGAGATGAGGCCTCGGCGAGCAATTATGTTCGTGGTAGGACCATGTGTCTGCATCTATCTATTTTTACAGTTATACGTAGATCAATTAATTCAAGTTAGTGTAATTAACTTTGTACAGTACACATTAAATGTTTTTAGTCCTTGAGGCCGCGTTTTATGTTGAATAAACTAAAACTGATAAACTAAAAAAAAATTAAAATAATTGACATGGATGAATTGACCTCCTTGGCCAAAAATATTAAATTGGCAAAAAAAAATATCGGTCTTCTCTTTTTCTTCACGGTGTATTGTGAATATAAAGTTTAAGTAAAAAATGTCATTGGAGAGACAATTTTTTGAGCAGAGGAAGTGATATGTGCACATAATTATGCAAGTGCTCTAAGTCAAAATTTCAAAAAAATGAGTTTATCCGTTATTTCACACCACATTATTTTAAACTAAGTGATTTCAACGTAATTTTTACGATATCGTCAAAAATGAACTATGAAATGATGGTTGCAATTTCAACATTATATGCAATTCATTTAGGGTTAATTATGAAAGTGGTCTAAGCCAAAAATTTAAAGACATTATAGGAACATAATTTTGAAAAGGCGCGTATCCCACTTTGACGCGTTTCTAAACTGCACAATAAACCGAGTTGTTTACAATTTTCTCGTTTAATTTTCTGTAGTCAACTACTAGTCACCATTTCTTTATGTCCGTCTGATTTTTTTTGGGTACTAATAAAAGTGGTAACCTGTAGGGGCTAACTGAGGGCTCTATAATGTTTTGTTCTAATAATTCTTTTACGTGAGTATGTATGGTGTCAGCTTGTGTATGGCGTAATTTGTAGTTTTTTATGTATACTGGTGTATTGTCGTTTGTTTGTATGTTTTGTGTGTAAAAATTATTTGCTGTGAGTGGTTCAGTTTCTAGATGGAATACTCTTTGAAATTTTTTGAAGATTTTTATGAGTTCTTGTTTTGGGAGTTGTTCACGGCATCTAATTTTATGGATTTTAATATTTGTTGGAATCGTTGTTCATTATGTTGGGTGTGTATATTGGTGTTCTGTATGATTTCGTAGGTGTTGAGTGGTTCGGTGTTGATATGTAGGTGTTGTATTGTGATTTCTTTGTCTAAAGTAATTAATATTTTAATGTGTTTTTTTTGTCGGTTTTTTTGGTACTATTGAATTGGCTAAAAAATTTAGTACTAAAGCATCGCTGTCTATGGGGACTATAATTTCGCATCTTGGGGGCAGAAATATGTTGCTTATATTAAGTATTTCATCGTGTATGGGGATTTGAATTTGATCATCATGTGTATTGATTATAAGAGAGAAAGTTTCATAATTTATGTTGCATACATACTCGTGTAGGAAATCTCTTCCTATGATTCCATCGGTTTTTATTGGAAAGTTCTGGTCTACTAATTGTATTTTATGTTGAGTGATTCCGTCTCCTAGATTTATATTTAAATGTGTAGTTCCCAATGTTTCTATACATTCGTTAGTTACTCCTGTTAGGTTAATCCATTGTGATTTATTTAGTGGGTAATGTTTCAAAAAGTGTGCTTTGCAGAGGCTAATGTCTGCTCCCGTATCTAATAGAAATGATATTTCTGGTTTAGTTGCATTTTCAATGCTTAGTAATATATAGTTGGATAATTTTGAGAGAGAGAATATATGGGAGTTTGCTTGTTTTGTGTATTCAGTTGATGCCTGGTTTAAGTGTTTTGTCCCGAATTCAGGCATCGTCAAGGAATCCGGGTGAAATCCGTTTCCCTTGTTTTCAATTGAGTGCACGCGGTTGTTTTGGTTGTTGTTTCTTTGATTGCTGTTGTTACTACTATTTCGATTTCGATAGTTGAAATTTCTATTATTGTTGTTGTGGTTATTGGTATTCAAAGTATTATTATTGTTTCTATTAAAATTGTTGTTATTATTATTGTAATAATTCCTGTTTTGATTATTGTACCTTCGATTGTTTCTATTGGGATTATTATTGTGATGTTGATTTCTGTTGTTTTGGTTAGTGTAGGAGTTTTTGTTGTTGTTGTGGCGATTGTATGAATTTTTCTTTTGGTAATTTATTCTCATTACCTGTAAATTTGTTTGGGTCGCACTTTCATATTGCAGCGCAATATTAATTGCTTTGGAAAAGGTTTTTGGTTGGGCCGCAAAGATTGTGGGTTTAATGTAGTTGTCGAGACCGTTTTTGAATATGGTTAAGGCGTACGTATCGTTGATATTGGTAATAATGGATTTTTGTTCGTTTGCGGAGTTGGGGCCTAGTTCTTTGATTATGTTTAATATTTTGTCTTTGAAACCTGTAATAGTACCTTTTTGTGTTTGATTTAATGTAGTTATGGTATTGTTTGACTTGATTTATATTTATTTTCAAGTTTTGCTTTTAATTCTTCTAGTGTTGTTGGGATATCATTTGCAAGAGCGGTTTGGACATTTGAGGACAGTTTGCAGTAGAAGGTGTATTCTATTAGTTGTGATTTGGCTTCTTCTTTTAAGGTGTTATGTATTATTTCAACAACTTTTATGAAGCAGTTGATATCTTTATAATTGCCAGTAAATGTGGGTATGGACTTGAAGGCTATTTCTAAGTTGAAATCCATTTTTGGTTGTATTGTACTATCTGGTTTGCTGGGGTTTATGTCTTCTAGAGATTCTTTCCTTGATTCAGTTCCTAATAGTTCTTTTACTGTCTTATAATTCTTCTTAAATGTTTCTATTTTATTTAATAAATCTGGTTGTTCTGGTTTTGTATTAGTTTCTACTATGGTACGGTCTCTAGTTCTATAATTTTCTAATTCTTCTAGTTTGTTTTCAATAGTTTCTTTTTTATAGGTTTTCCTGGCTAGTTTTTTGATGTTAGAAATTATCCTATCTATAGAGATGTTGATTTCCTCTATCCTTTCCATTAAAGGAGTAAAACATTTTTTTTTTTTTTTTTGAATTTATATATTTAATTTTTCAATATTCCTCATATATTCTTTAATATTCTTTTCTTTATTTTTAATATTGTATGCTTATATATTGGTGTTCTTTCTATTAATTTTAATATTTCTCATATATATTCTTTAATAATCTTTATATATATTCTTCATCTTTATTTTAATATTCTTTCTGTATACTTTATCTTCTTTTAATATTCTTCATATTTGTTTCTATGCTTAAATATTGGTATTTGTTTTTTGATTTATATTATTTTAAAAAAAATTTTTTTGAATTTTGAATTTTATATTTGTCTTCCTGTCTTGCTGTTCTCGAACCATCTTTCGATGTCGTCAGTCTCTCTCCAGTATTGAGAGCAGATGTTCCATGGGATTGGGTGCTGTTTTTTACGAAGTGGAGGCGTTTGCGGTTTTTTATTAGTTTTCCTCCTCGTTTTATTTTGGGGTGGTATCTGGGTTAGTAGCTGTTCCTTTCTGCTTTGCTGTCTCTCCACGTATTGTTGTACTTTGATACTTTTGGGGCCTTCAGATAGCATTTTGTTTGGATTCGGCAGGATCTAACCGTGTTCGTCAAAAAAAAACGGGTACGGGATCGGTGGTAGGATTGCCTTAAAAATCTTTTTGAAAAGAGGCAGGTTAGCGCTAAATTAATTCTAAGTTCGTGTTGGGCAGGATCGCCTTATAATAGATTTCTTCTGCATGTTGGGAAGATTCCTTATGCGTCCTTCCACTATGTGTCGTGTAATATTTTCCTACTCTGCTCGGCTTCAGACCGCCAAGTCTATCTGCTTCTTATAATGCCAATCAGATCGGCATGAAGCAGTCCCTGTATAATATTAATTTAGGCGAATTGAACGCCTTAGAAAAATTAGTGAATTAAACGCTGTTTTTGAATTGCTTAGTAACTATTGTCTTTATTGAATTTTGCGAGCTGTATTTATACTTAAATTTACAGGTGATTTTATGCTAAAGTAATAATAATTATTTTAATTGGGGGACCTAGCATCGTATTGCATTTCGTAATGCAATACTCAGCCAGTTGAAATGCGACATAATTTTTGTTTTTCTTTTCGCACAACAATTTGCATAATTCATGTCGCACTTCAAAGTGGATGCATATAACGAGGGTAGCCGGTTAGGCACTACTTAAAAGCTTATGCTGACGCTCTTCGTATCTTTGTTTTCTCATTATGTTTGCGGCGAACACTCCTACCGACTTCCATATTTTCCGGTTGTGCAACATATTTGTCCCAAGATTGTCGGGAAGAGGTAACCCTCCAATTTCCGTCTGTAGTCTCTGTCGTTCGTTATGGTATTTCAGACAGACAAAGAAAACATGTTCAGCGTCTTCGACGCACTCACAAAAACTACAGAATGGGTCCTGCTCTATTTTAAACCTATTCAAATATGACTTAAAGCAACCGTGACCGCTAATTAGCTGTGTCAAGTAAAAGTCAACCTCACCATGTTGCCTATTCACTCAGGGCTGTAAATCGGGTATGAACCGGTGCGCCCATCTACCCTTACTCGCTCTGCTCCAGCACTCTTGCCATTCTTCCAGGAGTTGCTGTTTTGCACGCTGCTTAGCCGCTCCAGCCGACAATCTATGAAATTCGGCCCTATACATGCCTTCTTTACCTCGCGAGTCGATTGGTATTATGCCAGCGATAACCAAAGCTCTTCCGACATGGTCCCATATGCGGCGCACACCCTTAGAGCACAGAGCCTATATGCTGAATGGATGTCGCTCGTGTATGACGGTATAACGAGCGCCTTTTTCCACACAGAAGAGCCGTACATTATTGTCGCAGTTACCACTTCTGCGATCAGCTTTCTGCGGTCTTGCCTAGGGCCACGCAAGTTTGGCAGTAAGCGCGCCAGTGACTTTGCTACCTTCGCCGCCTTTTCGCCCGTGCATTTCAGATGCCGTTTAAACGAAAGTCTGCAGTCGATCATCACTCCTAGGTATTTTATGGCTTCTTG
>CCAG010003714.1:0-19559 GCA_001077435.1 Glossina morsitans morsitans | reverse complement strand
TACATATTCTTGACTGCCTAGTCTATCATCTATCCACATATTGTTGCATTCAATCTACAAATATTTGCAGTCTTTCGACACAAGGAGCAAACTTATCAAACTTGCATTGCATGGGATCGTTCGTGTTATCAGTCCCCACATAATAATAATATTTTGAAAAATCCACTGCCTATGAGAAAAAATGTGAAAAATGTACAAGTTTCAAAATATCTCGACAAAAGCTTCAACGTACTAATTTTTCGGACACACCAAGTTGATGTAAGAAGTTCGGATCGGATCGAATCGGTCAATTTTCTAACCCCTTCCCCAAATAAGCGCTCCTATAAGAAGCAAATCTCTCTAAGCAGATCAAATGTTTTGTATTTTATGGTGAAAATCGATGGATTGTAGGTATTTGACATAAAAATGTGTTGAAGCAAGTCTTCCTATAGTATCTCGTAAAATGTAAGTAAGTTGATACGATAAGAAATAGTTAGGTTTTAGTGCTTTATAAAGAAAATGGGCGAAGAATAATGACATCTTTTGCAAAACATTAATTTTACTCAATTTGGACTACGCCAGTTTACGTTCGGTTGCCCTGCAGCAAAAGATATGAGTACACTACTTGATAATTGAGCGAAGTGATGTTATATTTTTTTTATCGATCGTTCTTTTTCGGTTATAATGTTTTTCGCTTATTTTTATACATCTGTTTCGATGACTGTTTTCTACCTCTTAGTGCGAATTCGACGATTTTCAAACTCTGTGAGGAAATTTTGTTAAGGAAAGCAACTCTAAACTAGAATCTGCAAAATCTTCTGATGGTACAATTTAACGAAAACGAGAAGAGATTTATCGGAATGTCTACATTGAGTGATTTTGGCGATTTTCGACGACATTCCGTTTTTTTACCAAAAGTATTGCTTTTCTAGCATCGTAAAAAAGCGCAGCGCATATACAATTTAAATAAGAAAGAAAGAGACTAAAGCAAAGCAAATATACACTAAGCCTCAGAAAAAATTTTCATTAGTAATTTGTCAAGATTTTTTTTGAATAAATTTCGACTTTTATATCGTTTCTCGATATTGCTCACATATCAGAGTTTGCGGGTTCTTTTAGCTTTGAAGTCAACGAATTACTCACATCCAAAAGTAGAAAGAGAACACCCGCGGCTAGCCATATTACTATCCTGAACCTGGCTAGTGTGTACAGCAACATATCTACGCACAGTTGAAAGCGAACGATATGGTTATTTCATGGCTAACGTCCAGGGATATTTCGTTGAAGGTTAAAGTGAACAATATATATATGGAGAAACGTATCGAAAAAATTATTGATTCGATTCACATGAAAATGCAACTGAAGAGCGAAATATGACGGAACTCTCGAAATATTAAATAAATTGAACAAAAACCTTTTTTTTTCTATTTTAAAAGGGAAAACTTATTGAGATAGTGTAGGAATTGTCTCGTCTACATTTCATGAGCGTTTTTTTTTTGTATATTTGTCAATAACACTTTGTAGTTTCTGTTAATCATATACGTAGCCATGTAGCCAAGAACGTGTTCCTTTCTATTTGCATATGTCTGCTTCTTCTTTTTGTCTTTTTTTTCTATTTTCTATTTCAAATACGTTTGATTGTTATCTCTATGTGACACCATGCAACATATATAGTCATTGAAATGCCTACACATATTAAATATTCATATATGATATTAAGTTTTAATATCACATGCACACAACATACGCACACGCAAAACGAGTAAAATTACGAACGTTACGTGAAACTCATGAAAAAATGAAAACAAATAGCAGAACTTAAAGTATTGGAAAAGTTTTTGATGAAGGATCTTATGTACTAATATATAATATATATCTATATATATTGTATGAGCTTGATACCTTTAATTTATGCAAGACGCGAGAACAGAAAAGAATTTCATTATATGCTTAGAAGATCCGAGAAACTGTAAACTATTGCTTTGAACACGGGCATGTAGTTCATTCGAATGGGAACGTTTTTGCATTGATTGCTCTCTTGGCTCTTTGGCTGCGAAATTATTATTTTATGTTTTAGATTAATACTCTTTGTTTATTACAAGCAAATGAAAATAAAAAAAAATAAATCTACAATATTGAGATTATTTCGAGAAATAATCTCAAATTTCCAAGTGTGTGCTCAAAGTGGACAATTATGTTCGAAAATCCCAAACATTTTCTCCCATTACAACAAGATGGAAATGTTTTTAATGTAAATAAGTTCTGATGCTTCAAGAAATGTTATGGTTCTGTTATTGTCATTGTCAAATCTCTGAAGTTTTAAAGTTTCAACATATAATTGAGTTAAGCATTTTAGTAAATTTTACATCCGCTAATGACTAAGGGGCTGGTGATATGCTCATTGTATTAAAACGTTTTCAACACCCAGAAAGAAGAAGCGTATATATTCTTGACAACGAAATGAAATCTGGATCGATTCAGGCATGGTTGTCTGTGCTTAGTCCTTCTCTCTTCGCCTATACGAGCCTCTCGAAAAATCGACTCCAAACTGATAGCGGAGAACACCTCTGCTTTCTTTTTATGGTCTTGTTTCTTTTTAAATAAAATTTGTGGTTGTTTTTATTTTTAGTACATGCTTTTTAAATGACTTTAATATTCACTATAAGCCTTGGAGATATTTAACAAAGAAGAAAAGTGTTTATAAGTTTTCTGCAGCTGCCCTATAGGATGATGGTATATTGATTCTCAAAAGGCGCACAAAATATAACTTTATTCGACTAATCGTCCCTTTGATTATCATTTCAACCATCTTACGTTTATCCGCGTGTATGACGCCTATCCAATTCCCATATGTGTCCTGGTTCCACCATTTGAACCTCTGTCCTTTTGTTTATCCCTCCGGTCTCGGTTCGGCGGTCTCTCCGTTGCCTTATCTGTTTCTTTGTTAAAAATTTTGCTATCTACTTGTCTGTTCGACTGCCGCGTGTAATCTATCTGCCTGGGTGGTCTCTTACGTCGTCTTATTCCAACACTTATCCGCCTGCAAAGTCACCAGCTTGTCTCTTTCTATGCCTTTCGTTAGATCTTTCTATCTCTTGCCATTATTACAACTATTTACTACCACTTCCTGCTCGTCTGTCTAATTATCCGTCTGTTTCGCTATTTTTGGCGCCCTCTTCACTAGTCTGTCTACTTCCCTTTCTATTTGTCCGTGTTCTTATCTGTCTACAAGCTTGTTTAATAATTCATCCGCTACGCTGTTTGACACTACCTCTGACAATCCGAAGCAGTTCTCTTTGGAATCTTCATTGAAAATGTGTCTAACATAGATGGGGAATACGCGGGGACGATTGTATTGATTAGAATTAATTTCTTGTATATACGTTGACTGCTGGTACACTGGTGAACCGAGAAGCGGGACTACAAATTGTTCACCGACAATGACAATGACATGTATAAACATGACTGCTCATCGTAAGAATTGTGTTAATGTATTGATCACCTCTAACCAGTTATTGACAGCTTTAACAAAGGTACTGCTGTCTGGCTTAGGAGTTTTATCGGATATCGAAACTAATTATAGTGCCTATAAGATTGGAAAGCATATAGACTTGAAACGAAACAAAGCAATTAACCACTAAACTCTGTTTACTTTGCAGGGCAAGAAACTTTCTACGAACGTATCGTTACTAGGCTCGACCGTAAAAATATTTGCGTGATGATATGTAGCGGTGCTGAAGAGGAGGCCATGCATTTTCCATTCTGGCGCATTTCTTCATACAGCGATATTAAAAGCTTTAGTACTTGGAGCAGTTTTTTGCCCCTATTGTAATATCCGCAGCTTTTCATGAACAATGTGGAGTAATCGGTTTACTATAAAAATAAAGAAAAACAAAACGATTATCCTTGAAACCGTAAAGATTTTTATAAGAAATATATATCGAAAACGGTATTTCGTTTGAATATACATTTGAATTGATAATAACGCGTTCTTTAATGTTTGCATTAGTTAACCGAGGAAGACGATGACATACAGAAACAGAAAAGTAAATTTATTCATATCAAAAATGGAATGAAGGGTCTGTAAGACGCTATTAAAATGTGATACTAATCAGATATTGCTAAGACCGATCTAATATTTAAAGCCGATCGAATATTGGGTGAAAACATACGTACACTGGAATGGCGGAGTCATATATAAAAGCATTTATAAAACCTTAAAAAAATTAGTATTCAAAAGCGCTTTGCTGCACTTACTTTTCTCTTCTTGGTTTTCCACGTCTTCGTCGGTTAATTAATGCAAACATTCAAACATATTCTTATCAAATATATTTATTATAAAATTGAATTTTAAAAAATTCGCTTTCGTTCTCAAATAAAAATACAAAATACAGCTTTGGATATGCATTTCTTATAAAAATCTTTAAAGTTTCCAGAATAGCCCTTTTTTTTTAATATAATTTCAAATTTCTTCCTTGAGGCGCACGAAAAGAAAATTTGCAAAAAAAAAACAGAAAAAAGAATGGGGGAAAGGATTGAAGGGAATACGCAAAATTAAGCAAGCATTAGTGCAATTATTTTGCTTAAATATAAAAAAATTAACCAAAAAGTAGCAGCAAGAATTTTTCCTCTCGTCTTTTTTAATGTAAATACTTTTGTTAAATCTATAAACCGCTGTTTGTTGTGATGATAAAATATCTGAAAGAAAAATGAATATGAATATGTATGTAGTAGCAAAGGTATTATGATAAAGTAATAAGTTATTAAATTAACAACATTATGTTATTGTTTACAAAATTTAAAAAAACAAACTGTAAAATTATTAAACAAATGTTAAGAAATTTAAAAAAAAAAAAAATGCAATATGCAAATAAAAATAAGCAAAAGTGCACTATAATTATAAAACAAAAAATGCATTTCAGTTAATTTTTGGGAAATGAGAATTAAGCGGAGAAGTAAAGTGCTTAAATTTAAGATCTAACTTATTAAAGACATTCTAGTTTATTTTCTTTCTGAAAAGGTAAATAACTTCAAAGTGAGGTCTTATAAATAAATATTTATATTTATGTATTTATTTTCCGCACAATTTATTCTTGACTTAAAATCATCCGAGTTTGATCGTCTAATCTAATTCAACGTCTTTCTGCAAAATATCTTATCAGACTGAGTAGTTACGTGTGTCCCTTGACTATATCTCTTTTGGATAAATTCAATGTGAAATAATAATTATTATTATTATTATTAATTAAGGCAGAGAAACAAATTGTAAAGCGCTGGCATTTAAAGCTATCGGCTTTATTCAAGACTCTACAGCACTTGAGACTAGAACTCGTGATCACTGAGTTGTTGGTCGGGACTCATTACCTTCAGCTACTAAGAGGAATTATTTAGAAATTAATTTATTTTTATTCCTTGAATTATTTTAGTAAATCTTCTCTATGTGTGCGCAATTCTTTCTTATTTACTCTTTCTTATTTATTGTTGTGATTAGAAGAAGGGAACTGACTGAGAAATACATATATGCTACGCGTTGTTTGATATCCATTGCTAAAGTTTGCACAAACAGGAACCGATACAGTATACCGCTGTTATTCTTCGATGATAAATATCTTACTTCTTGCTCTGAACATTTATCAAATCTTACTTCGGCTTGAAAATACAAGAGATCGATGTATCTGACACGACAAAGCTGCAATTGCAGGGGTGGTGGTTATTCATTCTAGAAGTAATGCGTAAACTTGTGAACTTTGTTTACCATGTTTTCTGTTAAACCCTTAAATATTCAAAAATGACATTGCGGTTTATTATCAACAAGTCCGTTTTTCGAGTGAGGTCACTGTTTAAAATTATCACTACTCAAAATGTTAAGAGCGCTTTCCCTGTAAGTACCTTCTTCAAAATGGGCGTAGAAGCACACAATGGGCGAAGCGCCCACAATTTTCAACCGTAATAACCTTTTTTAATGAGACGATGGTCGTTTACCCATTGGGAAATAATAGGGAAACTGGTTTTTGGCAATAAAACGGTCTTTTGCATGTGAAACCTCGATTATGTATATCACAGCGCTTTAATTTCATTGCTTTATGTATTTCTACTTAACATTGAAGCATTAAAAGAGATGTTATAAATCACGGGTATAAGGGGAACAATTTGACAAGGTGTTAAAAATTGTAATAAATCAAGTGATGAAACAAGTACATAAGAATAACAATAAAAACAATAACATAAAGCAGTAACGATAAATGGTTTGCTTATAAACTTCACCTTCTTTTGCCATTTCTAGTCAGACATCATTGAACAATAAATGACGATAATGATGATGAGGCATTCATCTTTTATTTGCAGAGGTTTAAATCAATGGATTTATAGATAAGATTGATTTATTTTGTTTTATTTTTAGAACACTAAACCATGCGAGGATGTGGTTGGTGTTTGCGGTTTAGACTGATGGGAGAAATACAAAAAAAAGAAAAAAAAGCGAATAAAAACTTGACGTGTTTTTGCTCCTTCTCCTAACGGTTAAGCATTTTTAACTATTTAAATAGAAGGGCCAATTAAGTCACAAAATTTATAGAATAAAAAATCTTATAGAACATCTTATCGAAAAATTGTTAAGCTCTTAAACTGCCAGAAGATTACTTTTATAATTACTAGTCACGATCAGTGTCCTCTTAAACATACACGAGTTTTATCATTGCATTGTGTATCATCCAGCCGTATAGAATATAATAGAAGTCTGATCTGGGAAATATCACGAGATATTTAATTAGTTAATGATTGATATCGCAAATGTTGCCAAATGCGTGGTGTGATGAAATATGAAAGCGAAAGATATCAATAGCGAACGACCGAGTAGGGTGAGCAGCAGGTTAAAAATTAAATTAAATCTCCCAAGCCGTCGTCAATGATATTCCTTGCATGCATGGTTGACATCCCTTTTGTCGCTTCGAAATATTGTTAAGATGCATTCACGTCACGAAACTCGATGAATGCCCTCTTGAAAAGTTAGTGTAAATTTCCCTTACATTTAATGCGCTACATTTCATATGTTTTACAAATAACTTGAAAACTATCTGCTGTTGAGTTGACTCATTTGTTATGTTTGTTTTTTTTTCTAAAATATAGTTGGAGGGCAAATGTTCTGCAAAAATTTCACTTTCTAACTCCATCTAATGCAATTCTTCGCTTATTTTCGTAATAAAGTAGAAAAAATGAAAGCTTATTTCCCTTTACAGGCGTGCTTTTCATGGCTGCCTTTACAAGAGAAACAATACCAAGTGGGAAGTGACGTGGAATAATTTTAACATATTTAATTTTCTTGTCAAATATCTTACTATTCTTTAAATATTTTCGTCATAAGGTACTAAATATTGGACTTTTCTGAAATATAAAGATTTACGTTTCATGAGAAGCCTTTTGTGTAAAGGCGTACAGAAATAGACGGATGTGATTTAAATTTGAGACAGTTAATGTCAAGGCACTTTTATGGATCGATCACCATAGGAATTACAAATTTAGAGGTTTTTGCCATATAAAGATTCGGCAGCAACGATTATGTGAGAGAGCTTGCAAAAAATTACCCAAAATCGTAAATGTTGTTCATATCACCAGTACCTTGTGTGAATAAAGCGTTTTAAGGGGAGTGGTGGTAAAAATGGTTCCATTCAATCCACTTTCAATAGATTTCGCCAACTTACTGAACTTTGTGAATATATCTAAAATATTGTAACCTGTAGGTTGGACGTAGGTCATTCGACCTACCTATTATTCGAATACAAAGCGTAGCACGGACAAAGCTCTAACCGAGTTAGAAAAATTTTCTATAATAATGAAAATGGAACTACCTGTAGATTGAGTTATGGGGCTATTAATTTGAAGAAAGTATATAAAATGTTGATCGCGGAATCACGCTTTTAACAGAAAGACCGACGGAATCAAATCGTTTTCGCGATGTTGGTCAAACATAAATGGGTGCGACGGCTCAGCTATCATTCGACTCGTGTTCTTAAAAGCCATCTATTTATAAACGGTTTTCTTCTACGTGAACGATTTGCGAGGCGAACCTGCAACATACATTCTTAATTCAATTCCGTAGATCAGTTACAAAGATATAAAACAATTGTTTAACAATCTTACCCTTTTTCGTCAAGAAATCTCACCAAGCAATTCTAGTTTAATGTTAATTTCGTTTCTTAGTTATTTGATCGAAATTTTTTGAAAAGAAAACTCGGCTTTTTTTTACGATTTCTTAAGAATTATGCGCATATTTCATAAGCTACAAGGCAGCCAGTATGTTGTTTACTAAACTCAATAATGAAAGCACGTTTCTTAATGCTGATCATTATTAAATTTTCATATCTAGGGCACACTTTAGAAACAAGCTAACAGGCAGCAGCTT
The DNA here is from genome assembly GCA_001077435.1 of Glossina morsitans morsitans. Lineage (NCBI taxonomy): Eukaryota > Metazoa > Arthropoda > Insecta > Diptera > Glossinidae > Glossina > Glossina morsitans. The sequence goes on along the minus strand of CCAG010003714.1, from coordinate 11,182 downwards.
TTAGTTTTTCTTATCCTATTGATTGTATTTATTTGCTATATTCCTGACTGATATGCATCTTAATTAGTTGCAATTCGTAAATTTGAATCTCTGAAACACTTGTGTTTGTGTGTGTGTGTGTGTGCGTGTAATCTCTTTAAATAGCTTTTCCGATTCGCATGTCAAGGCAGTCTTGCGAGCCACCAGTGTGCTACACCCAAAAATGAGATAAAAGCCAAACAAGCCATAGCAGCAACAAGCCTGTTTTTTTTAAATGTGAAACCATCAGCCTCCTCCACCCTAGTCTGCATAAAGAATCAAATCACACACGCACCTAATCAGACTCAGTTGCCGAACTTAAAGCAACATTAAACTAATTAGTGGGCGTTGGTTGTTATGTGGCCTAACGTTGTCCATAACTCCGCCGCCAATTATTTTGGGGTGAGGCTGCCACTTTTGCGTGCTTTGGATCTATCTTTAGAATGCCTTGCACTTGTTTATGCGTTTTGTTTTGTTCTGCTCTATGTATGTGTATATAATTTCATTTTCATATCGCCACATATATCTCAAGGTATTGACCGGCAATAGCAGCAACAGGCCTTATGACTTTAGTTCATGACTTTTCACGTAGGCCTTTGTACGTACGTAATATATACACAAATAAATCATACAGAATTTCTCATATTTGTGCGAACGTATATGTGAATGTAAGCAAGTCGTTTTCTCATGTATTTAATATACGTACAAAGGTATGGATGAAAGAAAAAATTAATGATGAATACATGCATGCTTGCGTTGTAATGAACTTTAATTTAATTTATGTTTATATACCAAAAGGAAAAAGAAATTCTACTCTAGGAAAGGGTTTCGGGTTATAATTTTTCTTTGTTTTACTTCGTTTAGAATTCAGAAGCAGCGATAAAGTCATTGTTGTGGAAAATTCACTCAACGACAACAGTTATATCGAGTTATATACAAGAATGCATTTAGAACATAATCACAACTTAAGCTTACAAAGACTCACAAGCAAATAAACATTGCGTTCGAAGTCTACGTTCGCATACTTTATGAAAGAAAAGCAAAATTGTTAAATTGTCAGAAAAACAGAAATGTATGCAACGAATTCGAAATGCACTACCATCACAATTAAACATATAATGATGCTTTTGTAAAGAAGAAGATCATGTTGCATATGTGGAATTTTGGTTCCAATTAAAAAATTAGTTTCTATTTGAAATAATGCAAAATTGAAGTTTTAACTTTTAAATGAGCGGCTAATTACGTTTTTCTGTTCCTGTAATCGACATAAAAAACTAATATTCAAATAGTGACGCAGAAAGTTCGCATATAAAATAATACGGATGAAAGCACGTTGGTCTACTAATCTACGCTTGCTCCAAATTGCTTGCGCTACAAACGAATCAAAGGCGATTTCTAGAAATAGAATAACAAACAAAGCATACAAGTGAGAAAACTACGTGGACGCTTTATGACGAATTACGAACACACACTTCATCAAATCATTTAATAAAAATCAAACACTTTTCTGGTCAAGGGCAGTGTGCACAAAAGTTAATCCGACCTTTTCAATAACATATTTTACACAACTTTTTTGAATAAATATACGAAATTTAGGATTAATATTTCATGCAAGTTTAAAAAATTAAAGTAATTAACACGTTCGCGGACATTAAAAATTTCAGGGAGCTGCAAAAATAGACAGGCAATTATTTGTGAAACTAGTTGTAATATCCAAAATCTGATTATACATATATTATAAGAGTAGTCAGAACATCGTATTTTAACTGTTATATGAAATGAATGTTATAGCATCCACGACTATATATAGCTCACATAAACTTAAGATCATAAACTTAAGGTTACATGAAATTAAATGAACAAAATTTGGCTTTAAAATTTGAATGCTGTAGCATTCACTTTATTTTGCATCACTATGAAAATGAATGCTATAGCATTCACGTCCGCGAACGTGTTAAAAATATTACGGTCGGGCAAAATCGATTGTTAGATATCTTACACCATTGCGTTTAGTACAATTTTCATGACAAAATACCAGCAATTATGCTTTCTATTCAGCTTCTTATGGAGAAGCGGGCTCAAAACGTAACCTGGCTAACTTTAGCAAAATGAATCTTCCTGTCAAAGACTTTATTATTATTCGATATAAAACAACAAAAATTTGACTTTGCTAGCATACAAGGAGGCTTACCCTTCATAACTATGTTTATTGGAGATAAAGCCTTACACACATCTGAAAAAATTGAGCGTACTCTGTACCACAAGTGATGTAGGGTACAACTGTCACTGTCTGTATATATTCATATGGAAGGTTAGGATAATGTGATAAAAGGGTATAAGACTTTTTCATTTAAGTCCGGTTGACTTAGATAAACGAGTTTTTTTTTTTTTTTTTTATGCTGGAAACACAATGCAATTAATATTTTTGTCTCACTTTATCCTCGCATTTTCGGTAGTGAATTTCATCGGAGAATCCAGACCATATATTAGACAGTAATGCGTAAAATTTTTTTTCTTCTTATACATGGTAATATAATGAATATCTGAATGTTACTTAAATTGAAATTTTCTTCTCACGTAAATATACGCAAAAATGGATATAATTTGGTTACATAATTAAATGAAATTTTCGCAATTATAGAAATTTATTTCGCACTAAATCCATCCTCTTCTCAAATGGTTGTGTTTCAAGTGGGTACAGATTGTCTTTACTGTTAAAGAAAGAAAGTTAAGAAACTTAGAATGCACGTTTTTTTGCGTACACTGTCGTACAGTTACTTAAAGGAATGCCGTTACTTTAAATAGGCGATTAATAAGTAAACATCTGCATCTAGGCGCCAAAACATTTACAATCACTTCGTCTCAATAGTTATATTAAAATTTCATTGTGTACGCTTCAAGGTCTGCTTTCTTTATTATGCAAAAAAGTAAATGTTCAGTCGTTCTTGTCATAGTTTATTACTTAATCATATAAAGAAATTTCTGCTCACTTGGCGGCAATGGAAATGGATGATTGGAAATTTTCAATCGCGACAAGAAAACAACAATAAAGAAACCCGTAACATAAAACCAGCACAGATAAATTGTCATCTAACCTTAAGGTGTGTTAATAAAAGTATGCAGTTGTGTTGGTGTATATGCCAAGCCTTGTGTTATGTATTTGTGATAACCATAGAAATGTATGCAGTATTGACCATATTGATATTTGTTTTAAGCAACTTACCATTGCCCACATGTGTCTTAAGTTTTTGCTGCAAAATGCAAAATAAACGAAATCACTTACGCACATTAACACAAACATTGATATTACCATGTTTATTTAGCAAGTTGAAATTGCCTTATTGTCTTTTATAGAGAGTCGAGACATGAATAGAAATCAGTACGAAATTGTATTCGATGGTGACCGAATTTTTTATACCCATCACCGTTATCTTAGAAAAGACCGAAAAAGTAAAAGAAATAAATTTTCATGCTCATGCATGTGAAATGGACGCAGCTGATTTTTTCTATTTTCAAAATAGGCATTGTAGGCGTGTCCTTTGAAAAGTATAGGTCAATTCCAAACTCTTTTGTAGGCGGTATCTTCATTTTCGCTAATAACAGAATGTTTGCCATAAATACTACACTGTTGCGCAGACACGCAGATGGACAAACGAATAAACAGACGTGTTTAGGTTCATTCCAAATTCGAAACTGGCCTTCGAGGTTTTTGAAGCTTGTTTTTGCGCGGTATAAAGTTATTGAAAAAAAAAACTAAATTTTCGTACATTATAATATTGAACAGGCGAGGTATATTTTTTCCATATTTGCACAGGTGCTACAGCATTGCCCATAGAATATGCTTTCAAATTTTTATATGTTTATCTGCTGCAGTTTGCGAGTAATGAGCAAAAAAAACAAATTTTTTATTCCTTTTGAAAAACAGAGGAGTTCTCAGTATATGTGGCGCTGTAGCCGTGTCCTTGATTAAGTGACACACTGACGGGCAGACAGACAGACGCACATGTTTAAATCGATTTAGAATTTGATGCTAATCAAGAGTATATATAATTTGTGCGGTGTCTGATGCTTTTCCTGAGCGTTGCAAACTTTTCGACAAAGTGAATACAAAAGCAAACAAAACAAGATAGATGACATTCGACTTGGGACGACTGTTTTGGTATTTATCATTTACATGATTTTTTTGTTGTTTTTCTGAGCGCCAAAACTGGCGAGCACATCATTTTTATCTCTTTTGACTTCTCGAGATTCAAAAAATGATTGTAATGATAGGTTCTAAGGGTTTTTCATGTCACCTGTTCAAACAAAACTTTTAAAACAATATCAAAAAAAAACTCACTCACTCATAACAATTTTAAAAGTCGGTTAGCGCTCGCTATGGAGAGGTAAAAATTGCAGGAATTAAGAAATAATAATTTCCGTAATATGTGAAGCCATTGCCTTATAACAATATATTCCTAGCAGTTACCATTAACATAACTTAGCGAAACTTAGAGAGAAGCATACCTAACATAAGTCAATGAGAAAACATAGTAAGGAAATTGTAAAAATTCTTGCAACTTTTAGGGGGTAGATATGCAATCTTCAAACTTAGGTCAATCAAGGAGAAGCTTATGAAACTGGTATGTCGCTGACTTTTAAGCTTAATCTGTCTATGCGTCCGAAGATGAGTTCAGTCTTACATGCAATAGAAATTTTAGTGGATCAAAAAAACAAAATGCCCAAATTGATTGAAGTATTCGTGGCAATCGAGATTACACAGAGTTCATACATCGGTCTTTAATGGCTATTTCTATACCCTACAAACATTGACAAAACTAATATACTGCGCCATGTTAGATAAGCAAAAAAAGAAACTCATATAAGTATAATGAAGGCAATCGACACCCCCGCATACGATTTATTGGTTATCTTTGCAAATAAAGACATTTCACGAAAAAAAACCAAGAACTAAGTAGAGAACGATTTTTTTGACCAGTAAAAACAAATAAAGCTTCGAGGTATTTTTATATTGCTTTTTGAAATGTATGCAATAAATATTGTCAGAACACAAAAAGCAGAGAATAAGAAGCAAAAGCAGGGGCAAAGACCAAGCTGCATTTTAAAAAGGAAAATGTATAGCTTTCGGTGAACACCATGTGAAGAAATTGCAGATTAAGGGGAAAATGAATTCTCTATAGAAAATTGATCAGAAAGTAAAAAGTAGAAGGAAAACACGTTCAGCTTGTGTTGAAGTTTTTAATACCCATAACCCACCACAAATTGCAGATTAATGTATAAATGAATCGTTCATAGAAAGTTCATTAGCAAATAAAAAGAACAAAAATGTTACATTCGGCTGTGGACGAATGTTTTGACATCTATTACAACCAGATACATAGCGACGCTTGATTACAAGATAGAACGGAGATTAATGGTTTATCTGCGTTCGGTTTTTTTTATGGTAAACATACACTTGGTTCGCTTAAGATGATTTTCGGATCAAACATAGAAACGATTTAAGAATCAATTTGAAACTCTGAAGAAAACATGAATGAAATTGTTTAGAAAAGAAGAAGAAAATTAATAGGTTTCTAGTCCACACAAAGATTCCGCTGTTTTTAGAGCTTAACTTGACGGGAGATAAAAATTAAGTAAAGGTTGAATTTGCTTTTGTAAGCAAAATGTAAAGGTCAGACTCGTGTTTCGCAAAGTCAGAGGAACACATAATGAACGTAGATGTTGGTGGATTGCGCGATTTATTTATTATGTATATATATGTACTTTATAGAATTTTCGATGCATATTTCCATGCGTCACAAATATTTGAGAAACTTAATATACCGCTTCCATTAGATACAGCGAAGACACGTTAATGAGACGCAATAAAAACTAACGGATAAGTGCAATAAATTTAATAAACTCCTTCTAAGACATAAAAAGGAATCTTGCTAGGTAGAAGATAGCAAAGTTTCGGAGTAGATGAATTTCTATGTAACGAAAAGAGATACAATATTATGCCTGCGGTTAATTGACGGTTTGAGCAACAAATACAGCATTTGAAGTCCTTTCTTGCTTTATTCTATCATTTGCAGCTATTTTAGCATAGATGGATGGACCTGGTAGTTAAAAGTACAGTACGCACATCTTTCTAGTCTGTAAATTCTCCTTCAAGAAATATTAATAATCCCTTATGAATAGTATTATGAACAGTTGAAAACGGAGACTTCTAGCACAAACGGGTTCTTCCAACGTGTGTTGTTTTTGCATAAAAATATTTCCAAACGATAGACATAAATAAAAAGGCATGTGCTTATGTTCCCCCGGCATATAAACCAATAGGTATAGTATTTAGTTTACCAAAGTTTATAAAAACCTATTTTCCTTGTGTCCTTGTGGTGTTAAAAAAATCCGTGCCCTAATCCCTATCATACTTTAGTTTCAATATGTATCTAATTTCTTTCAATTTTAATCTAACTGAGCGACGTATGAAAGATTGCATAAGCGAAAGTATATATCGAAAGCAACAGAATCTTGACGAAGCCAAAAAATATATTTTGTGCATAGATGTGGTGCACGAATTTTGTTGTACCCATAGATATTACAGGTACAGGGCGTCTCACACGCAACTTTTGCGTTCGTGCAAAATTTGCTCAGTACATTATTTAACCTCATCTGTTTCGAATAGAGAGATTACAAAATTGCCGGAGACTGAACCAACTGATGAATTTAAACGATCGGTAAGAAAAAAATCTTTTTCTACACAATTCGACTTTATTCATGAACACAGTCTCCTTGAAGAATGACAACTTCACCGTAACATTTTTCGAACATTTTGATGTCTTTTCTGTAAGATGATCGGATCTATCACTTTTTAAGAACATTTTCTTATTATCGTTCAGTGCTATTTTGCTTGGCTATAACAGAAAAAGTACATAATAAAATAAGATAATGATCTAAGCAAGCATTCGAGTCTTCGCAATCCACCAAGTTCTTCTTGACATCTTAAAAACTCTTAAGCCTTTTAAAACTTCAATATGAGCGTCTTTCGGCCACACATAACTCTTGGTTAAATGAAAGGCTAGAGGAAGAATTATTTGTCGTGAAACGGCAAAATTTAAAATTCTTTAAACGAAATTTCGTAACTTTTGAAGTAAAATGGAACGTGTGTCAAACGCGTCTTACAAAAGTTGAATGCATTTTTCCTTTCTTTCTTTTGTGTTAATAGCTTTTTCTCACTTCGGGCATAACTCATAGGACGAGAAAAATAAAATAGTTTTTCTTTACTTAATGCATAACGAGAAAGATAAACGTTTCTCTAAATTAAAAAATTTATAATCAACCGTAAGAAACATTTTTAAGACAGCGCATAAAACCTGGGTTAATTTGCCAACACATTCATGGTAACTCATGTCGCCACCCTAGCAACCGAATCAAGCTAATGGTGAAAAATGCACAATTATTCGAAATTATTCTTGACTTTTACTTGATTTTGCTCTACAAGCTATTTGTTCGCACTTAACTCAGACGCCTTTTTCCGACTATTCTTTTTTCTCGCCGTTTCTTGAATTTGAGACAAGCTGTCAACATTTAAATTAACTCTTCTTCAATTTAAATTATACACATCAACGTCAAAAGCAATTACAAATTAGTTGATGTATGTGACAGCTAGAGTATTTTCACTGGATATATTATACACACAAACACGCAGCGTTGCAAAGAAGCTTTTTGTAGCATAGAGGCGTGTACGTGCAATTGTTCTACTATTGTATTAGGCTTAGCAATGGTTTACGTTAAACGACTTCGTGCCAAAGCTTCTAAGACTTCCTAACAAAAAGAGAGTCATGGTCTTACACATTTAATTTTTGTTGGCATAAAGTGTGACAGTCATTTGTTGCGCTATTAAATGAACATGTACACCCATACACCTATATAAAAAGAGATCTACTAAGACGTTTATGTATTTCATGTATGAGTATTGCATAAAACCATTACATTACATTACAATTACATTACGTACATAACAAATTGCAAAAAAAATAAAAAAACATTACATTACGTTATATAATCTCAACTGGTTAACGGTTAAGATTTTCTCATCGTCATTATTGTCGTGATTATTATTTTATTTCTACTCTTAATCTTTTTTCCCTTTTTTTCCCTCCAACATCATACAAAATTTTACCTCATAATAATAAATGCCAATCATTGAATTTATTACGATTTATCTGGAGACACCATCTTTTTAATTCCCAGCTGGAGTTTGACACAATTTCCATCACATGCATATAGTCTGGTTTTAAGCTATAATCACATTTTTTCTTAGTTTCGTAGCAAAAAAACTTCTTTTTCTCTTCCTTTCGTGGTCATCTCCCAGGTTTATTGTTTCCTTGTGCTTGCAAGTATATGTGCTAACTTGAATCTCTCTGTTATTATGTTCTGCCCAAACAATGTTTTTCATTACAACATGTTTGGGCTCTTTGATATTTTCCACTTACGTTTTGTTATTGCTTTTCATCTGAAGCTACTGGAAAAATGGTTCGAAATGTTAGCCTGTTGCATTTTGTACATCTTATCCCATACATCCATTTGGTTTTTTACCTGGGAGATTACTGGCACAGTTGAGCACAGTCTAATCAATCTTAAACATTTAATATTGAATTTCCGGGGATTGGAAGCGCTACAGAACCTACACAAGCTAAAGGATAATTAATTGCGATCATTGTGAAAACACACAGGAAATCATTAATTTCTTTTTTGCTTCCTCTTCAAACAGTATTTTTCTAAACATTGTTAAAGTTTCGGCAAAAGCGAGGATGGATGTATTAAGTTTGGAAGAAGACAGTTGGCACTGAGGAATATTTCTCCAAGACCGCTTAAAATAATTATATTCTTAGCTATTATGTGTTCAAGACGATTTGGTTGTAAATTCATTTGGAAGACCAGCGGGAGGAGCTATGAATTTCTTAACGGAACTCATAGTTGCACCTAACACTTACTTAAATTCTTCCTGGAAAGCTTAAGTCAGAAATGCCTTTATAGCTAAAGAGTAAATTTTACCCAAAGGAATATATCGGAGGAAGTTTTCTTCTTCTTGAAAGACCTTGAACCAGATTTAATAAACCATGTTTATGGATAGTGTATGCTGGGCTTGCATGTGAAAAGCGATCATACGTATTGGGACCATAGCCATAACTATTGGGACTGATTTATAAATATACCAACATACGTAAAATCAGTTGAGCAGAAGGATAAGAAAAAAGATTCGTCCTTTTTTTAAAATTCAAGAATGGTCTTAATGAGATTGTGACCTTTGTTTATTGATATATGTATGTACCTATGTAAACTATCCTTTTGAAGCCGAAGCATTCACATCAAGACTTTGCTTGTTTGATGAAAGTGTTTTCAGGTTTTAAAAGAAGTTTATATAAAAAAGTCTGATGTTAGCGATTAAAATATTTGCCTCAAGTCGATCACATATATATATATATGTATATACGTATGTAAATATATATAAATAAAGGATGTAAAGTACTGTATGATGGATCTACTTTTTTAATAGAATTGAATCTGTTCCTGGATCTTTTAAGATCAAAATATTGTTTTTCAAGAAACAAATCCATAGGAAACTGGAACCACTCTAAGGTCAAGAAAAGTATGTGTATTCAGATAGTAAGCGACATTGATTTAATTATAGCACGTACTAGTCGCGCTAATATTTTAGATCAGAATGAAAGGTGTCCTAATAGTTTCATTTAAAGTGCCCGTAATGAACGAAAAATTGTTTGAGATGAAATGTATCATTAGATTAGATATTGGAAGCAATACAGCTTTTTTGTTCATTTCATATTTTTAAATAACTTTTTTTAGTTATTTTATAACACGTTTATATTGTTGATTAAAATTTCTTTCAGTGTAAATTTCCGCTGTTGCTCTACCGAGTTTTCCAGTTAAACCGCATTAAAACAAAACACAACAATTCGGTTTCGTATCAACTAAATATCAGACTAGGTTTGAGTTGAGTTGAATCATTGCTGAAGTAATGGACTAAGAATCCCAGCAGTCGTATAAAGACTAGTATGGCGCTCACAGGCATCTTTGGCAGCGTGGAAGTTTTTGATGCTCATTACATATATTGATTTTATAAAAAAACGTAATAAAGACAACTCTTTACATAAGTCACTTGAAGATGACAAAGTAAGAAAAAGTTTCTTTTGTTTTGCTTTTTTTTGAAGGACACAGGAACTTTCCTTTAAGATGTAACGCTTGTTTCTCCTAACTTCATCTCTTTCTTTGGCTTCTTTACTAATATATTATTCAAAACACTTAACAACAATTTCCTGATGAACGTGTGCGCTTTTCGGTTTTCTATGATATAAAGTCACTAAAACAGATGTTATAAAATCTCTGCAACTAATATTTTTTGACAGTATGCTGGTAAAATACGTAAAATCTTTTTGACCCTTTATGGTATAGTTATAATAGTGCAGAATCTTACAATAAAATTACTTAAATAATGCTAAGAAAAAACAAGTAAGAATTCGGTCGTCATCGCATCTTTTATACCCATCATCGTTATCTAAAAAAAGATTTAAAAAAGTAGCAGAAGTAAATTGTCAAGCACGAGAAATACTGCACAGTTGGGCAGACAGACAGATGGACAGACGAACAAACGGACATGTTTAGCTGGCCAAGAATTTATATACTTTGTGAGGTTTTTGTAGCTTGTTTCTACGAAATTATGGAAAAAAATTAAATTTTGATACTCGATAATATTCGGTAAGCATGATAAATTTTTATATTTTCCAATCTTTATATCTATATTTGCTATAGTTTATGAGTAATGAACAAAAAACTAATATTTTTTCCTTATGAAAAAAAGGGGTATTCTCAGTTTACGTGGTTCCGTGGGCGCATTGTTCGACCAATTTGGCCCATTTTCAATAGCAATCTTCATGCAAAGACTTTCTGTGTTTCTACCAAATTTGAAGTCGATAGCTTGATTTGTGCGGCAAGGAGAATGCTTACAAGAGAGATTACACAGATGGACAGACATGCAGATATTCAGACACACAGACACAAAGAGGGGCCCGCGAATTTGATGCTGATCAAGAATATGTATACATTGCGATAGCTCTAAATTTTGACAAAATGAATATACGCCCCCCCCCCCCCCCCCCCCCCC